>OY757929.1:68175251-68325251 GCA_963585895.1 Sepioteuthis lessoniana | reverse complement strand
TGTATATATATATATATATATGTATATATATATATATGTAGATGTATATATATAGATGTATATATATAGATGTATATATATATATATATGTGTAGATGTATGTATATATATATAGATGTATGTATATATATATAGATGTGTATATATATATATATACATACATCTATATATATATATATATATATATACATCTCTATATATATATCTATCTATCTCTTTATATATATATATATATATATATATATATATATATATATATATATATATATATATTGTATCAAGGAAAATCATAATATCACTTGTAAGAAGTTAAGTAAAAAAAGAAAACTTCTAAAATTCAACTGAATTTTGAGACAAAAAGACTTTTATAAGTTTGATTTTTTAAAAAGAGTAACTTGAACTTTTTTACTTTGAATTAATTTGATTGAATTTAATTTATTGCATTTTTTAATATTTTTAATTTATAATTCTTACCAATTTATTGTTGCTTCCTGTTTGTTCCTAAATTCCAATGATATTATTGTAGGTTACTTGATTGCTATATTTGAGTGAGTCCGATTTTAAAATTCTTGCAATTAAAACAAGAGTGATTGTGATTTTTCAAAATTAAATTTTAAATAAAAAAATTTAAGCAGTGTTTGTTAAATTGTTTTTGAAATTTAGACGAATAAACGAAAAATTTGGTCTTTAAAACCGTGTTTATTTACAAACTCGACCGACAGTCAGTGATGTTTATGTTTATATTTTTTTTATTAATTATTTTTTTTCCTAATTCTGATTAAAAATAATAAAAACCAGTATAAATCAAAACATGTCTACTCCTTTTCTTTCTTGTTACATTTTAAAAAGTTTTAAAATCTTTATTAAAAAAACGACTTGGTGATTATAATTCAACGTTGTCATGAAGCGAGAGATTCATAGATCCACTAACGTGACGTCACATTTCAACCGACAGGCCTTGGTATTATAGCGACGGCCACGTCTATGCCGTGTAAGAGGCCAAGATTTGGATGGCAGTTGGTTATAATGACATTTAAACAATTCCTTAATGCAAATGGTGAGTTTTAAGTATTGTTTCGGTCTGAGTGAAGTTATGTCTAACAGCTTCAGAGTCAAGTTATGTCTAACAGCGAGAGAAAGATAATTCTAAAAAATCAAAAACTATTTTTGAAAAAAAACATTATTTGTTATCTTGCGAAGTGAATATTTTATGATTGTGTAATAATATTGCGTCTTTTGAAGTTCATATCTTTCTGTGAAAAATTTAAAGGAGTTTTCTCGAAATTTAAAAAAAATTCAAGTGTGTGTCTTATAAAAGAGTCAACGATTTAATCACTTTTTTTGCTTGTTTGTTTTTTGTTTTGTTTTGTTGGGGTTTTTTTTTTTTTTGTTTGTTTTTTGTTGTTATTTTTTTTTTCAGATTGTTAATCCTTAGTAATCCTACGTAAGTATTTTACATCTAAGTTGAAGAACCATCAATAAACCTGATTAGTAATGTTTAATTTGTTGATTTAATTAGTTCCTTTTTTTTCTTTTAAAATTTGGAAATTTAACATTTGTACAATTAGTTTCGTCTCGCAGTCACACGCTTTCCAGATAATTATTGTTTATAGTTAGAGCCCACCTCTCGTTTATAGGCTCTCCCATGGGATTTCTATTTGACCTATAAAATTTCTTGAGATCTACCGAGAAAACTTAATTAACCTTTTTTTTAGTTCAGGTCTAAAACGAGACCCACTTCAAAATCATTTGACAAATAAATGGTTTGTAGGGAGATCAATGATAATCTGGTTGATATTATCCGATAGAAATGAAATAGGTCAACAATTATGGCTAATATAAGATTAGGAGTTCTTCTTAATTCAGTTCTGTTCGGTTATGATTAGAGCTTGTTGAATTTAATTACCTGAGAAACGGAAAGAATCCTCGTTTGAAAATAAAATATGACAAAGTTTATTGGCCAATTTTTTAATCGGATTATTTCATATAAATTGTTGTGGGAAAAATTTTTGTATCACACGTGGACACACACAAACACACATGAACATAAAGACACACAATCACACGCACATGTATACATAATATAACTTAAATAAAATTTTAAAAATAGAAAAAAAATTAAGTTAAAAAGGGGAAAGAATAGATTTTGTCAGTTTAACTATCAGCAATAGTCAGTCTCTTTACAAGGTCACTTATACATTAAAGTCTACTCTAGTATTGTGACTCTTAGTGGATAATAACAAAAATGAATTAATATTTGTTCAAATTAGCAGGATCCATGGAAGTTTAATATATACTGTTTGACTTACTGAACCTACTTTGAATTTTCTAATGCACTAAAGAAAAATGAAGGTTTACATGGTGACATCTATTAGTTTCATAACATTATGCCTCTGCACCTTTCAATCAGGGCAATGTTGTATGGAATTCATCTGTTGTTTATGCAGCAAATCTTCTTCCACGCCACTGATACAACTTGATATCAGTATCGTCGTAAGAGCTTGTTTCATGCATTTCTAAAGAGAATTAACGTAAAGTGACCACAGATAGTTTCGGCTGGAAATTGAAACAGAAAGACATCGTGTGGAGAATGAAAAGAAATGAAAGAGAAAGTGAAAAAGAGAGAAATGATTTAAGAGAGAAGGAAAAAGGATGTGGGGAAAGAATGAGTAATTAAAAATAAAAATATAGAGTAAAGGAGCAAAAGAAAAAAAAGTAAGAAAAAGAGGATGAATAAGTGAGAATGAAGAGGGAAAAAAGAGGGAAAAGGATGAAAAATGAGTGAGAAAAAGAGGAAGAAAGAGTTAGAAAAAAGAGTAGGAAGGAGAGAGAAAAAGAGGAGAAAGGAGAGTGAAAAAGAGAACAAATGAGGGGGAAAGACGGGGAGAAAGAAGTGGGAAAAATAAAAGGAATGAATTAGGAAGAAAGAGGAAGGAATGAGAAAAAGGTGAAGAATGAGTGAGAAAGAACAAAAAGAAGGAGAGAGAACATTGGTGAAATGAGAGAAAAAAAGGAGTTTAAAAAAAGAATAGGAAAGAGCGAGGAAAAGAGGAGAAAGGAGAGAGAAAAAGAGAAGGAATGTGAATTTAAGAAGAAGAGTCGAAAAATAGGAGAAATGAATGAGGAAGAAGGAGGAAAGAGGGAGAAAAGAAGAGTAAAAATGAGTGACAAAGAAGCGAAAGAAAGGGTGGGAAAAAGAGGAGGAATGAGTGGGGATGGAGGAAAGAAATAGAAAGAAAAGTTTGAATAGAGTGAGAAAAAGATGGAGATTGAGAGGGAAAAAAAAGGAAGGAGCAAGAAAAAGAGGAGAAAGTGGAATGAAATAAGGAGAGGAGGAATGCGTGGGAAAAGAGAAGGAAAGTGTGAAAGAAAAGGAATAAGCGAGAAAAAAATGGAGGAATGAGTGAGAAAAATAGAAGAAAGGAGTGAGGGAAAAGAGGGGGAAGGAGTGTGAAAGAAGAGTAGAAAGGAGAGGAGGAATGGGTGAGAGAAAAGAAAAGAAAGGAGTGAGAAGAAAAGGAAGGAGGAGTGAGAAAAGAGGAGGAAGGAGTGAGAAAAATAGAAGAAAGGAGTGAGGGAAAAGAGGAGAAATGAGTGTGAATGGAGAGGAGGAATGGGTGGAAGAGAAGAAAAGAAAGGAGTGAAAAAAAAGGAACGAGGAATGAGAAAAGAGGAGGAAGGAGTGAGAAAAATAGAAGAAAGGAGTGAGGGAAAAGAGGAGAAATGAGTGTGAAAGGAGAGGAGGGATGGGTGAGAGAGAAGAAAAGAAAGGAGTGAGAAAAAAAAAGAAGGAGGATTGAGAAAAGAGGAGGAAGGAGTGTGAAAGAAGAGTAGAAAGGAGAGGAGGGATGGGTGAGAGAGAAGAAAAGAAAGGAGTGAGAAAAAAAAAGGAAGGAGCAGTGAGAAAAGAGGAGGAAGGAGTGGGAAAGAAGAGAAAGAGGGAGTAAAAATACAAAAACAAAATTTTGAAAAAAAAAGAAAAATTGAATAAAAAAATAAAAGAAAAATTGAGAAAATAACACGGAAAACATGTTAAAATAAAGAATAATAAAAATAAATAGCAACGAAGAAAGTGTTAACATGAAAAGTTCAGTTAGAAAAATAAAGAATGAAGTAGAAGGTGTGCATGGAATAGAAATGACTATAATGAAAAAAAATTAATTTGAACAATTATAAAATTCAATTTTTTTACTATAATTTTCTTTTGATATTGAACACATTTTTATTATAAGCAATATAATTTCTTTATTCCAAAAATAAATAAACAAATAAACAAACTCTTTCTTTTCTTCTGATTTTTGCTCAAATAATCATTACGCCACACTTGAATAATAAACATTTCGCCACATTTGTTTTTGAGAAAATAAAAAAGAAAGGAATCACATAGAATACACTCTATGTTTGAAGTTTTCAGCTCCTGACATGATATTTGTGTCTAAGTCCTCTTCATTTTTAAAGTCATATGCATTGGAAAAAACGACCTTTTTCCCCTTTACCATTTTTCTCGGCCTAACTACGACATTTTGCTGAGCTATAAAAAGATACATACAAGAAAGAATAACCTGTCGAAAATTATGGTTATATCAGCTGTCAATTAAAAGAAAACAAGAAAGTGAGAAATAAAGATTTTCTCATGCATTGAAAGTTGTCCATTTTTATAAAGTAATTTTATACTTAAAATTTTTTAATGTAAAAGCTGTATAAATTATTTTGATTCTAAGAAGCTTATACTTGAGTGTAAATAAATATATGAAATATTAACTTTTTCAGCCACAATGGAAACGGCGTTTGGAACTCATTTTGGTCTGGTTTGTTTTGTTTTGTTTTTTCGTAAGAGACAGCATCTGTGATTTTAAGAAATAATGTTTTATTTGAATCAATTTCAATTGTCAAAACTTAGTGAAATAAAAGGAAACACGTAACATCATTAAAATGGAACATTTGTTCTTGGTACTCATATTTCGATAAAGGTGTTGCTAATTAGATTACAAGACAACTAATAAACTAAGAATGTTATATAACACTTATTTCAAGAAGACCTTACTATTTTTTGTTATTTTTTATTCATGAAAAAAATATCAATTTTACTGCATTTTGGAAAATCTTTATTTCCTGGTGAAATAATTTCTCAGTGTAGTTTGCTTTACATCAATCGATTCTATTTCATTTCAAGAATGTATTTCCCATGTCTACTTTCATAGGTTTTCTTTGGGATGATGTAGATTCATTATTATGCAACACCAAAAGTCAAATAAACATTTTAATAAGATCATTTATTTTCTGTAATTGTTGTATCAATATTAATCTTTGGTCGAAATGAAATCTAAAAATGAAATTGTTGTTGTTGGAATTTCTTTAATGTATTAACGGATTAAACTTACTAAGACCCATGAGTCAATAAAGAGAAATTCCATTAAAATAGCAACATGAAACATATTACCACAACGACGTGATTTCTTGGCATCCTTTCGTGAGACAGGATTATGTGTCCAAAAATGTATCAGTCACCAATAGGGAATCAAGTCAACAAGACCCTAATACAATAATCGAAACGCTAAATACTGAAAAACAAAAACAATCTAACTGAAATAAACTGCAAAGTAATAAGAATCGAAACACCAGACACCCAAACCACACAAGAAGAAAAAAATGAATACAGAAATTTTAAAGAGAAAAAGCCTGAAAAGAAGACTAGATTACCATCGTTAGAAATCAAGACTTGAAAACAGTCAAGGAAGAAACTGAAAAAATAAACCAATTTTTAATTCATATCTCAACGAATATCATCACGGGATTAAACGAACTAATCTATGCTGGAATGAAATCAGTCAGTGGAAAAATCGGTGTTCCTCTAAAGATCATGAACAGAAACTTAAAACCTAGATGGAAAATTTGACTGGAAACGCAGATAAGAAATCTACGACAACAAGCAAAAATGATAAGTCAGAGGAAAATGCTAGAACAGGTTGGGACGAAAACAAAAAGCAACACAACAAACAAAGTGAATAATACAAATCGAGGAAATAAATCAGAAGGTAGTGGCAAAAGAAGATCGACTAAAATGATATCAAGACCGGATAAAACAATACAGACAAAACAGAATATTCCAAGACAACGAAAAAAAGAAAATTCTACTGGCAAGCAGAGAGAGAATGCACGAAAACATACCAACAACCGAATGACAAGGAAATGAAACAATTTTGGAGCAAAATATGGGGTAAAAGAGAAGATAAAATCCGAATGGATAAGCAACATGAGAAAAAAGTTACAAGGACTGGAAAAAGGTATTAAATCGAAAATACACCTCGATTCACTTTGAGCAGCACTCAAAAAAGTACCAAATTAGAAAACACTAGGAGATGATGGTTTACCTGGTAACTGGTTCTAAATTTCCCTTCTATCCACGACAGACTGGCTATCGAAATGAATAGATGCTTATAAGAAATAAACATAACCGAATGGATAACGAAAGAAAAGATCACTTCGATCCAAAAAGCCCCCTCCCAAAAGAAACCGCCCCCAACTACAGACCCATAACGTGTCTACCGATTATATAGATATACTAACGTCACAAATAAGGGAGGAGATTTACTATTCGCTTGTAAGCCAAACAGAAAGGATGCCAAAAGGAGACCAGAGGAACAGAAGAGCTGCTATACATTAATCAACAAATCCTCAAGGAGAGCAAAACAAGACGAAGAAATCTAGCTATTGCGTGGATTAACTGCAAAAAATATGATATGGTCCCACAAGTAAGTAAGTAAGATTGGCTACCTCAGTCGAAGGTGACACGAAGGCTCCTTTTTCAATACCTACTCCACTTTACCCTTGATCCTTACCTTATAATGCTGTGTTAAGCAAGTTGGCACCAAGTACCATTTTTCTTAGTCTGGACCTGGGATTGAACCCCGGTCTCCCGAATCATTTGCAAACACTCTTAGGCCAATGGTCCTGCAAAGCTGAATAATAACTGTCTCAAAATGCACACGATATCTGGCCAAGTCATAAAGTTTAATGCGAATACCATGGAAAACTGGAAAGTGAAACTGGCAGCCGAAGGAAAAAGCTTAACTGAGGTTAAAATCCTGAAAGAGATCTTCCAGGGAGATGTACTATTACCATTACAATTTGTAATAGCGATGAAGCCACTCAATCCCATACTTAGGAAATGTACAGATGGATACAATCTTCATAAATCGCTAGAAAAAAATCAACCACTTAATATATATGGATGACATCAAACAGTTTGCCAAAAAATGAAAAAAAAATTGGAAACCCAAATACAAGCAGTGAGGATATAGAGTGACGATATAGGGATGGAATTTAGCATTAATAAATGTACCGTGCAAATAATGAAAAGTGGAAAACGATAAATCACGGAAGGAATTGAACAACCAAATCAAGACAAAATCAGAACGTTCTGAGAAAAGGAAACTTACAAGTACGTTGGGATATTGGGAGTGGATAGCATCAAACAAGTGGAAATTAAAGAAGAAATTAATCTCAAGAGAACGAATAAAAATACTCGAAACCAAACTATATAGTAGAAATCACATCAAAGGGATAAACACTTGGGCTGTTCCCCTCGTAAGATACTTAGGACCATTCTTAAAATGGACGAGGGATGAAAAAATAGACCAGAGAAAAGAAAACTCATGACGATGCATAAAGGTTTTACATCCCACAAATGATGTAGACAGACTCTGAGTGTGTCAAGAAAAGGAAGAGAACTGGCCAATATTGAAGTTAGCGTCCATTCATCGATATAACGATGGTCATGGCCAAGAAAGGGAAACCTGAAGAGAGAAACAGAATCTCTTCTGATAGCAGCAGAAAACAACACTCTAAGGACTAACTACGTCAAAGCAAAAATAAGCAAGACACAACAAAATAGCAGATATAGATTATATGGTGACCGAAAAGAAACAATCAATCACATAATAAGTGAATGCAGTAAGTTAGCACAAAAAAGTATAAGACTAGACATGACTGGCTGGGAAAGGTGATTGACTGGAAATTGTGCAAGAATTTTATATTTGACCACACGAACAAATGCACAACCCAGAATACGTCCTGGAAAATGGGACTCACAAAATTCTCAGGGATTTTGAGAAACAAACAGATCTTCTAATTTCAGCCAAACATCCACACCAAATGATATTTAGCAAAAAAAGAGAACCTGCTGAATAGTGAACTTTGCCGATCCGGTTGACCACAGAGTAAAACTGAAAGAAAGTGAAAAGAGAGATAAGTACCGAGACCTTGCTAGAAAACTGAAAAAAACTATTGAATACGAAAGTTACTTTGATACCAATTGTAATTGGTGTGTTCGTTACAGTCATAAAAGGATTTGTGTTAGGACTGGAGGACTTGGAAATAAGAGTGGGGACCCTCCAAACTACAGCATTGTTGATATCGGCCAGAATACTGAGAAGAATCCTGGAGGCTTGAGAAGACTTGCTGTCAATCAGACTCCAGTCGGAAAACATCAACTAACGCTGATGTGAAAAACTCTCAAATGAGTAAAATAATAATAATAATCTGGACCAATCCCGAGGTTTTATCAGAGAACGAAAAAGAAACTGAAGTTACCGGTGATACCAATAATAGCCCTTAGAATAACACGAGAGATCCTGAAAAAGAAACTGGGTTAACTGGAGATCCGTGGAAAGATTTAAACAGTTCATACAATAGCAATACTAAGATCAGCAAGAACACTAATGAGTTCCAGACCGATGAGAAAACTTGCTATCAGTGAAGATTAACAGTTAATATTCGTATAAAAACTCACAAAGTGTATAAGAATACGCTAAGAAACTGAAATACTTGAAAGAAATTACATAAAAGAAAATGTAAAAAGGAACAAATAAATAAGATATTGCATCAGAATAAGAAGATTAGCGTAACAGTTACTGTTATAAGAAATGCAATTGGAGATGAGTTCAAATATTGGACGAAACACTAGTTTAGCCTTAATGAGGCAACCAATCTAGAAGTAAAAAAAATCCTCTAAATTCAAACCAAATTTACATCACTTGAAAAGCTGACCTCGTGTCTTATCATTCCCACGGAAGAGGGTTTGGGTAGATATTCACTGAACGTAAGAAAGATCATTAAATTAATTCTAAACTGTCGAAATCTTATAAATAGAATGATTATATAAACAGCATCGTAAGTAAATACTCAGGACACTTCCTAGGCTGGAAAAGAGAGAAATAAATATTGCAGAAATCTAACAATTTTCATGCCAAGACTTGAAGAGCATGCAAAAATGATTCTAAAGAAAGGATATTTTTGGATTTTTAAGTCATGGAAATACGTAAAGAAGTAAGTAGGAAAGAAAACATTCATCACGGAAAGTGGATAATCATGACCGAATAAAAAGAAATGTTACCGTCACCAGTGAATCAAGATTGGTAACGGAAAAGATAAATTATTAAAATATTCCAACGGTGAACATCAATGAATTTGATTATCTGTTTTATGCAAGAGCGAAGATAGTAAGTGACAAAGTTTGCATCCTATTATGGGAACCAAAATGATTAACGGAAACAAATTCAGGGTGAGAGGAGAGAATGGAGGAATAAGTTGAAAAAACTAGAGGAAGTTGCAAGAATATTAAGGAACAGAAGACGCATGACAAAATAAAGGAATGAATCAATAAAGGACAACGACAAAGAATATAGACCAACAAAAATAGATAACTCAAAAAACATTAGCAGAAATAAAAAATAAAAAAATCAAAAAAAAAATCGCTGTTACAAGAGCCATAAGGACATCCTCTGAAAAATGAATGCAAATTCTCCCAACAAGTAAACCGGAAAAGCATGAAAAAAATTGGACACCAGATGCAACTGAATTAAATTCCGGGAGCAAATTATAGGAAGAGAGATAGGAATACTACAAAAAGAATGAATTACAAGGAATCGTCAAAGGAGCGAAAGTTAAGATGCATCTTGGATTTCTAAGAGTGACCCTCAAGGAAATAACCATTTGAAAGGCTCCAGGCTCTGATGTATCCATCGATTCTGGTTCAAATGATTCACATCTATGAAGATCAGATAAGTGCAATCACAACGCACATGAGACAAATATTTCTAAATGGATGATGAAAGAAAAAACTAGTGATCCCGAAATATCCAAAAAAGAAAATCCCTCAGGTAACTACGAAATGATCCTACAACCGCGGGTAATTGAATGTTTAATAATGTGAAAATTCAAATAGTCTATTTTATCACAAGGGCTAGGGAAAGATAGAGTGGAATTGACAACCAGAAGACAAAGCCAGCAGAAGTTTAAAGGCATCTTTATGAGCAACGCTTCATGTAACAAATAATGAATCATGGAAAAAGGAAAGAAGCAAAAGGAATAGAACTACGAATTCAGGAAAGTATTAGAACTCTCGGAATATTCCAGATGGGGATATAGGAAGCAGATAAAAGCAAAAGTAAGAAAAGAAGAGTTTAAAAGAACAAGAAAACATCTGAGAACCAAACTCTATTGCAAAAATTTTAACAAAAGAATACATACCAGGGCAGTTTCCTTTGCACTCCGGGCCCTTCTCAAACTGAACAAGAGAAGAAATCAGAAATATGGACCGCAGAACAAGATAATATAAGACTATGTACAAGGCTTGACAATCTAGAGAGTACATACTTGGAGAGCTAACAGATTTTGTTTAAAAAAAGTAAAATAAAAGGACGCGCTGGCAGTGAGGTTTGTGTTTTTGCGGATTCAGGAATGCACAAAAAAGTAAAAGGAGATTGATCATACAATATTAATAAAAAGGACTCTAAGCCTCTTCTGAGGATTTTAACCGATGTTGAAAATGTCAGGTTCTATATGGTCTTGATTCTTCATTTGATTACGAATTCCTCCGGTCTTTTTCTAAGCCTCTGATGAAAATTCCAGACGTTCCGAATACAATTGATATCACCTTCATGTGCAACAGTTTCTTTTAATTCTCTGATAGGATCAAAATATTCGTCGTTCCTTTTTTTTCTTTTTTTTTTTTTTTTTTTTTTTTGCTTTCCTTTATTTTCATCTTGTGATCCGCCGAAACGGAAAAACCAATTAGATGGCAAGTTCTTTTTTCTTTTTAATAAACACTAGGTCCGGTTTTCTAGCAAGGATTATGTAATTTATTTTTATCTCGAAATCCCAGATAATTTTATGCGTCTCGTTCTTAAGGACGGATTATGGTTTGTGTATATACAATTTTAAATTATTATATTACTCCTTACGAATTTTTCACACCAATGGAATCTGAGAGACAGCGAGTCTTTTTCTCAACAATGCTGTAGTTTGGATGGTCTCAGCTTGTCCTCCGTTTTCCAAATCTACTAATCCTTAGTAGCCTTTGGGGATAGTTCCAAGTGCACCAGTTAAAACTGGTATCTCAGTCACATTCATGTCCCATAGCAGTTTTAGTTCTCTAGCAAGATCTGAATATTTGTCTTCTTTTTTCATTTTCTTTGATTTTTACACTGTGCTCGATCGTGACGGTAAATTTCACTGTTCAGCAGATTCTCTTTTTTGTTGACTATCACAAGGTCTGATTTTCTAGTGGGGATTAAGTGATCCGTCTGTACCTGAAAATCCCAGAGATTTTTTTTATAAATCTCCAGGATGGATTCTAGTTTATGCATATATCATCTAGCAGTATGGCTAAAATTAAATTTCTTGCACAATTCCGAGTGGATCACATTACATACCCACTCATGCCTAATCTTGTACTCTTTTTGTGCTAGTTTGCTGCATTCACGTATCATGTGATTAATCGTTTTGCCGCTGTCATCACCAAGCCTATACTTCCTATTCTGTTGTGCCAAATCTATTTTTTGCTTTAATATAGTTGGTCCGTATGACGTTATTTTGAACTGCAATTAGAAGAGATTTAGATTCTCTCCTAGAGTTTCCTTTCCGTAGCCATGTCCAAGTCTTTTTGTGTGAGATTTCGTTTGTTTGTCGCTTGAAATATCTATACAGTTGTATTTCTTCCCATTTCTGTTTTCTAGTTGTTGTTGTTTATCATTTTGCAGTCTGTGCTGTTTCTGGCCACATTAATAAATCTTGCTTTGCTTATTTTTATGTATTTTTCGAGTCCTTGTATTGATACATCTTCAATGCTGGCGAGTCCTCTTCCTCTTTTTTTTACTTGACACGTATTGTCTATCTATGTCATCTTTGGGTTGTAAGACCTTATGCATCCCCATTAATTTTCTTGTTCTCTGGTCCATTTTGTCTGAGTTTTTCCCTCGTCCATTTCAAGAATGGTTCCGACTATCCTACAAGGACGACAGCCCAGGTATTTTCCTCTTTGTTTAGCTTTCCGCTGCAAAGCGTGGTTTCGAGAAGTTTTCTCGTTCGTCTGAGATACTCTTTTTTCATTTTCTTTTTCTTCTCCACTTTATGGTATCCCCTTCCCATCTTCCCATTACTCGTAGGTTTCCTTTTCTCCGTGCATTCTGATTCTTTCCTGATTTGGTAGTTTTTTTCCTTCCGTTATCAGTTTTTTCTTTTTATATAAGCATGAGACATTTCTACTTGCAAAATTCCATTTCTATGTCCTGGATGAATATCCATATTATCAATATTAGAGTCTCCAGTTTGTTTTTTTTGTTTTTTTTTGTATTTTGTTATTTTTGTTTTTGGGTTGTTTTTTGTTTTTGTTTTTTTTGCAGACTGATGTTGTCCATGTTCATTAAGTGGTTGGACTTTTCTGGCGATTTAGTAAATTTGTAGCCTCCTGTACTTTTTCTCAGTATGTAATTGAGTAGCATCATCGCTATTAGAAATAGTAATCGTAAAAGCGCATCTCCCTGGAAGATACCTCTCTGGATTTCTACCTCAGTTAAAGTTTTTCCTCCAGCGATCAATTCTACTTTCCATTTTTTCATAGCTTCCGTGATAAACTTTATACCTTTGCCGGATATCTTGGACATTTAAAAAATTTTTTTTTTGGCTTTCCGAGATCATATTGTAGTCACTCCATGCAATGGCTACATTTTTCCGTCTCGTTTGCTGTCTTTGAGGATGTGTTAATCCATGTACAGTAGCACATCTGTTCCTTTTGTTCCCGTGTGGCGTCCTTTCTGTTCTTCAGGAAACAATCCACTGCTTCTTAGCAATTAATCTATGCTACATTTTCTGCCTCACTTTTCTCTCCTTGAGTATGGGTTAATCAATGTAGAGTTGATCACCTATTCCTCTTGTTCCCTTGGGGCATCCTTTTTGTTCTTCGGAAAACAGTCTGCGGCTTATTTATAAGTAATAGAGTAATAGATACCCTCCCTAATCTGTGCTATTATTATTTTTCACCTCATGGGAAGACACGTTATCGAACTATAGTTGCAAGGGGCAGTTCCTTTCATGGGGGGTTATTTTGGATCAGTGCGGTCTTTCCTTTAGTCATCCAATCCGGTATATTTGCTTCTTCTCGTTTCAAAAGCCAGTTTTTCGTGGATAGACGCGAATTTTTTTAAAACCAGAATCTATGTATGCCATCATGGCCAGGCATTTTCCATTTCGGTACTTTTCTGAGTGTTTCTCTAAGCGATTCCAAGCGTATAATCACCTGAGAGCATTCTTCGAGTCCTTGTAATTCTTTTTCCAAATTATTTATCCATTCAGCTTTTTTGCTATGATCTTTTCTTTCCTATATTTTACTCCAAAATTATTTTGCTTCTTTTGTATCCGATTTTTGGTATGTCTTCAAGTATTCTCCTCCTGTCCGGTTTTTATTGTATTGCTTGACCCTGTCTCTTGCCCAGTCGGCTGGGACTGTAGAATACACCGACCCCCAAAGAGTGTCCTGGTTATGACACTAAACAATTTGATGGTAAAGTTCCAGTAATGCTGGAGCTTTGGGAAATGCAGAGTACCCCTTTATTGCCATTGCTCCCATGTCCACCCTGGCCCGGAGTGGTAGCACCTGATAGGGTCCGATCTATGGGTTAAATAGAACTAACTGTATACTTATGCTAAACTGAATTGTTTGAATTAGAATTGTTTGAATTAACTGAATAGCTTTAAATAGAAATGTTTTTGACAATTAAACTGTACTTACATTTAAACTTCGTGTTTATGCTAAACTGAATTGTTCGAAATGGAACTGTTTTTGAGATTGAAACTGTACCTACACTAAATTGAACTGTTTAATATAGAACTGTTTTGACATTTAAATCTGTGTAAACAAAATATGTACTTATACTAAACTGAATTAGCTGAATTAGAACTGTTTGACTAAACTTAATAGCTTGAAATAGAAATTAAACTGTTAAACTGTGTACTCATGGTAAACTGAATTGTTTGAAATAGAACAGACTATTCGTATAAAAATGTATTTGGTGTTAAATAACCTACAATGGTTGATATGCCGTAAAACGCAAACAACCAACCAACCAACTTGACCCTGTCTCGGTATCTTTCGACAATATCTTTTGATTTATCTCTTCCAATTGCATTATTAGATTTGTCAATTGTTTTGTTTTTGCCTTTTCATCCCAACATATTCCTTTTTTTTCCTTCCTTAGCATCTCTGCTTGCTGTCGTAATTTCTTTACCTGTCCTTCAAACCTAAATTCCCGTCCTGATTTTGACTTATTCGAGTTACCGATTTTATCACGAATTGTGTCCCAGCATATATCAGCCTCTTTAATTCAATGATGCTATCCCTTGGAATATTTATTAATAATTTGATTTTCTTTTTGGTTTTCTGCCTTGACATTTCTCGTCATGCTTCCTGAGAGTTGGTAATGTAGTCTTCTTTTCAGTCGTGATTTTCTTTATAACCTCTATATTTATTTTGTCTTCTTGTGTTAACTTTTATTCTGCGGTGTGATAGGATGTGGCGTATCGGTTTTCATTATTTTGCTTTTCAATTCAGTTACAGGGTTCTTGCTTTTCAGTATTTAGTGTTTCCATTCGTATTGTGACGTCTTGTTGATATTCTTCCCTATTTATTTGTTGGTACATTTCTTGCATTTCCAGATCAGAAAACCAACGATTCTTTAATTTTATTCTGGCTTGGTCTCCAAGTATTTGGCTTTTTGCCAATGGTTCGGGAGACCTGGGTTCAATCCCAGTTCGCGTATTACCAAAGACTTTTAAAATGGTACTTGATACCTCCCTGCTTAACACTCAGCAATATGAAGTACATATCAAGGGTAAAGTGGAGCAATCAAGGGAAAAGAGTAGCGCCCTCCCCTAAATCTCGGTGTAGTAGCTATTGAAAAGGAAACCTTCTGGTCGCTTTCGACTACGGTCACCAACTTTACTTACTTATTTCTAGCGTAATTCCGAGTAATCTCCTCGGAATTTCCCATCCAGTCGTGACAATTTTTGCACTCCTTTTTGCTGTATTCGTTCATTATCATTTCTCCCCTCCTCTCTCTCTCTCTCTACATGGCCAAGACTTACTATTCTATTTTCATATTGCCATTGCCGTTACTGGTTGATTTCTTCCTTTTTTTTTAGTGTATTTATTGAGTCCTTGTATTGACGCATCAAGGGAATCCTCACTGGTGGCGCATCCTCTTCCTCTTTCTTTTCTTGGCATATAGTGTATTGATGTCATCTCTCAGATGTATGGCCTTCGTGAATTGTCAACAATTTCCTTGTTGTTTAGTTCATTTGTCCGAGTTCTTTCGTTGTCCATTTTAAGAATAGTCCATAATATCTTGCAAGGAGAACGGCCCAGGTGTTTATTATTATTATTATTATCATTATTATTATCATTATTATTATTATTATTATTTATTGTTGTTGTTGCTGTTGTTATAATAATAATAAAGTCTCCGTAATTATATTAATAATAATGCTAAGTCTGAGAAAGAAAAAAAAACTCTTACAAAAGAAAAGGAAGAAGAAATGAAATGAGGTGTCGTCAATGTATATTGCGTAATAATGTAGTGAAAAAAAAAGAAATAAAAGTGAAATATTTCTTACCATTAGCACCCACTACCCAGTTGAAATTTTGGATTTTGGTGTTTGGTGAATTCCATATATTTTACTTTTGGTTATTTACTATTGTTATTAATTTATTTCATATTTTCTTTTTTTCTTTGTTCTTTTTTTATTTTGTGGTGATGAAGGCAAAATATTCAAGATCTTATTTCTTGCTTGCAATGTTTCTCTCTTTTTATTCTTTTTTATTTTTATTCCATTCTTAATAATTCTTTCTTTCTTTCTTTCTTTCTTTCTTTCTTTCTTTCTTTTCCATACGCAGTCTTTTTCTTCTTTTTTTTCTCATTCCACCTTCCGCTTCTAAACTGTCTTCCTTTTCTCTATTCTTCGCTTCAGTTTTTTTTCTCCCCCACCCCGCTTTTTTTACTCTCTCCCATATCATTTTTCCTTTCCTTAATTCATTTGTCCATTCTTACCATTGGTTGTTATTTGCTTCTCTTTTTCATTATTGTTATTTTCCTCTCTTTCCACATCTTTTTACCTTTTTCATTTCGCCTTTTCGTCTTCCAATTCATGTTTTGGACTCACTTCTTAGTTCTTTTGCCTTTCTTTTCTTTCTTCTTTTTGTATCATTCGTTATCTTCTTCTTCCTCGTTTTTTTTTTGTTTGCTTCGTGATCAGCATCTTATTTCGTGCGCTACATTTTTCTTACCACGTTGTGCTTCTTGATTTCTTTATTCCCATTTCTTTCCCGTCATGCGGAGAATAAGCATCGATATGACAATTTTCATTTGCACTGTCCTAATTGGGAGGGCGTATACTGCAACTTCGGTTAATATACGCCGATATAGGAGGGTAAGAAAGCCCAGTGGGTAAGGCATAGAGTTTAGATGAGGAAAATGGTGACGTGGACGACATGGATGTCGGTAATTGTGGCGAAGGTGTCGATGATAGTCGGGGTGGTAGAGCCAAAAGAAAACCACATAGGTAATGGGTAGGGCCGACCAATAGTGAGAAAATATTAAAGGGAATGCGGCGATGATTGGGAGAAAGTTATTATTATCATTATCATTGTCATTAACATACTTGATGTTCACTGTGGTACAACTGGTGGTCGTCGTGGTGGTCGTTCAGTATGAAATTAAAAGAAATACTATAAAAGGAAGAGGGATAATTTGGATAAAAAGTGGATGTACAGATATGATAGGGAATAACTATATCCTAATTATATATATAAAAAAAAAAGTTTATTTACGACGTTAATAACAATTGCAGTAGTTTTTAAAAGTCATAAGAATTTCATATCGGGAAGAATCTTATACAATACTTTCAGTTATACTTTTAAAAAAATTAAAAGTTACATAATTATCCGAAGAAATAGTAATGACAAGAATTAAAAAGTCCTTAATAAAAAGATGTGACGATCAATTTACAATTAACGTTTTTACTTCTGATAGTCATAAAACTGAAATGGAATGATTTTTTTCTCATTGATAATTTTCTTATATATAAAGCACAATGTTAAGTTATATATATATATATATATATATATAATTGGTACATACGAATTTAAAGAGGCAAATGCTAAGGGACATATGCAAGTAGGGAGATTGCAATATATGGAAAAAATTTCATAGGAAAAGCAAGGGCCCTTTCATCTGACAATTGTCAAGCGAAAACATCGGACGTCGTTTAAAACAATGTAAAAAGAATTAATTAAAAGGTGGGAGGGAATGAGAATGATAGCAAGACCAAGGGAAAGGAGAGAGAAAAAATTAAAAACCGCCCGGAGTCAAGCAACAATCGTCTCCCAGTAAATTTAAGGAGTGCTTAGGGTTTTGCTTGCACAGAGTTGGCCTATAAAACAGAATGTAAAATTCCTCCAGGACAACTAAAAGTTGTTTTGTCCTAGCTCTATGCAAGACACCAAAGCACTCATCGTTATAATTAACTGCACTACTATTTAAAGCATTCAAATGCTCACAGATGGCAGAATGAGACAATTTTGAATACCCGGATGTTGTGCGGTCATGAATATCACTAGAAACATGCTGTTTGACTCTAAACTCAAGACGTTGGGAAGTGCACCCTATATATGTGACCTTATAGCAACATTGAAATTTATAAATTAAATTGCTTTGTTGAAAGATTGGAAGCACATCCTTATGAGTAGAGGGAAATGCAGCTCGAGTTGTAAAGATGGTTCGAACCATAGCCGCATTATAACAGCGTGTAACTGAGTATATATATATATATATATATATAAGGGTCATTAAATAGGTTTCCAGACTTTTTTCGTATGGGAACTTTTATTAATAGTACACACATGAAACTCAAGTCTCCTTCGAAGTAATCTCCTCCGGCTGCAATGCACTTGTTGTACCGTTAAAGCAACTTCTGGAAGGCCCCATGGAAGTCCTCTCATGTGAGCGTGTCAATGACCTTCGTCACAGCCTCTTTCATCTCCTCAATTGTCTCATAACGACAGCCTCTAAGTTTTTTCTTGAGCTTAGGGAATAACCAAAAGTCACAGGAAGCAAGGTCTTGGCTATAGGGACGGTGAGAAACTGTCTTGATGCCCACCTTGGTCAAATAGTCTGTGACAAGGATGGAGTTGTGGACTGTTGCATTGTCCTGCTGGAAATGCCATTGACCCGATTTGAAGAGTGCTGGTCTCTTCCGACGGAATCTCTTCCTGAACTCCCTTAAAACCTCAACATAGTATTTCTTGTTGACTGTCAGTCCAGTGGGAACCCAGTGCATGTAGATCATACCAGTGCTGTCAAAAAAAGTGATCATCAAAAGTTTGTAGGTGGATTAGCTCTGTCTTGCCTTCTTGGTCTAGGAGAGCCAGCATGCTTCCACTGGGAACTCTGTCTCTTGGTCTTTGGGTCATAGCAGTAGATTCAGCTTTCATCACAGGTCACCAGAGCATCAATAACTGCAGGATCTGAATTGATCAGCTCGACCATCTCCCTGCTGTATTCTCTGAGCACCCTTGGGACAAACTTCGCGCAAATCTTCCGCATCTTCAGTTCCTCACAAATAATTGTGTATACAGTTCCCACACTGACATCAAACTGTGCACTTATTGTCTCTATAGATACTCGACGGTCCTTATCCATGAAATTCTTTATTTGGCCAATTAAATCTGGTGTTCTGACTTCGTTACTCCGCCCACACCTCTCATTATCCCTCACAGACACCTTGCCTTCCTTGAATATCTTATGCCACTGAAAAACTGATGCTCGATTCATGCAAGATGCTCCAAAAGCAGTCTGAAGTATTCCATGCGTTTCTGTGGCATTTTTTCCATTTTTAAAACAAAATTTTATTGCATATCGTTCTTCTCAAAGTGTCCTCACGTCCTGATTGCATTTTTGAAATTCACCAGCCGTTGATATATTATCACGTGGTATTATGTTATGGACTCATCTGGTGACGTAGAAATATTATGGACTCATAAGGTGACATAGAAATAGAATTTTATTTTAACTCAGATAAATAAATTCCATAATTTTTCAATGGTGAATAGAATATCAATTATCAGGGAGTTTTTGGGTATTTTTGGGTTTAGGGGGTGGATTGAAAGAGAGAGAGAGAGAGAGAGAGAGAGAGAGAGAGAGAGAGAGAGAGAGAGGCAGAATTTTATCCAAAAAACCAGTAGACGTGTGAATTCAAGAAAATTTACATTAAAGGTGCAATTAAAGTGCATTGGTTTCGGTATCTAAATAAACCTTTAAATATGTATTTAGTATCGACCATAAATTAGAAAACCCTTAACGTTTATTAGAAAGAGTTAATTAAACCAAAGATGACAAAACTTTATTATTTTTTAGTAAATTGCAATACAACCAATACGGATACTGTTGAGTATTATTTATATCCAAATTTTACAGCACTGAAATTCTGACTAAAAATATTTACATTTAACAGTCGAAAAATGAATACAATTGCAATTTTATGTTTAGTTACAGACTTTCTAGGGGCAACAAATATTTGGTAAAAATATTAATGATATTTGCTTCGATTATATAATATTGTACTAAAAATAATTAAATATTCCTATCTTTAGTTTAAAAGAAAATTAACTTTGAACAAAAAATTGTTACAGATGTACAGATGGGAAATACTGTATCTATAAAACTTAATTTCATTTACTCCTAGTGTTTTCATTTATAGAAGGGTAAATGACATTGGATAAATTATTATATTCATTTAGTTTTACGAATTACTATCCAGGATAAAAAAACAAAAAAATCTAGAGCAACATAAAGTTTGGATCTGAGACTTTTTCGTATACTGCAGTTGAAGTTATGAATGGCAGTTGACCACTGCTTTTATACAGCCTCCCTACCATAACAGATTCTTAGAGGGTTGGCTGGGGTTTCAATGTGATTTATGTTGTTGTTTGCTATTTGACTTCATTCTGGGTAATTCTATTCTTAACCCACGTTACCTTGCTGGTTTAACTTCTTGGATATTAAAGCTGTGAAGGAATTATATGAAAGAAGAAGACGAAGACGTAAAAGTAAAAAGACGAAGACGTAAAAGTAAAAGACCAAGATCTTTTATATTTTGCCTTTATTTCTGGGTTCAGCAACCATTCAGTGGGTGAGGAAATTCTTCCTGAATACAAATGAAATGGTTGAGTCTCCCTGTCAAGGTGTTAAAATGTGTTCGTCATTCTTGGGTACATATGTCAAAATTTGGTATTTAAAGCGTTAATAACATGTAAAATGCTTTTCAGAGATATGTCTAAATCCAGTGTCTTCAGTTGTATTCATTAAGTCCGTTGTATGGTGTCTTAATTGTGATTCTGACGAGTTCATTATTCGGTGTTTTTAGTCGTAGTAAAAGAGGCGGCTTTTACTAGTGGAAAGGTTAGCCAACACGTCGCCATTGGACGGACGCATGGCACCTTCCACCATTAGCAAAACAAGATCTAGGTGTTGTCACTCCGCTTGTCACTGCTGAATGAGAACAACATTCTTTCTTTTCTCAGGACGGTTCCTTTTCTTTGCGCATGCGTCGCCCCTCTCTCTGTCAGAGGCTTCTGGGAGTTTCTGCATATTTTTAATAATTATTTTTGATTTAATTTAATTTCTTTATTTTTCTATTCCCTAGAAACACACCCTGTCAGGCTCAAAGGCTATTTTCAAGAATTCCTCTTGTCATTCTTCGAAGCAACACAATTTCTATTCTTTCGATAGAAATTGCAACTCATAAATGACGTTCTTCCTTTAAAAATAAACATTCTTATTTTTCTAAGTCCAATTAAATTGCAAAATTACTTAAACATTTCATTTTTTTGAAGGCATAAATAACGTAGGAATCCAACAGCAATTGTTGCTATTATAAACAACGATGATGATGATCTCTATACTTACATCATGATGATAGCTTTACATGACGAGGCACGTTTATGTATTGGCTATCATTGTAGAAAACAGACTCGACAAGCCAAATTGAAATCCTTGACAAAATTGTTTGCGTTTCACTTCATACGAATGACTTTGGGAAAGGTATGAAACCATTTTTTCTCCCGACTAAGTATGGGCAAATATTAGTCTTGTAGGTAGGAAAACTGGTCTTGCTGAATTGAAAACCACAGGGAGTGGGGTTAACTTCTCCGCTCCATAAAAAATCTTACTGGTTACTGAACCGGCAATGGATGTTGCTGAATCCCCATTCTCCACAAGGATTCACCAGGAATCTTCAACCACCATCTATGTTTATATGAATCTCATTGATAGAACAACAAATTCTAGTTGAAAGTGGTCAAAACGAGGATAACTGACACGGCGAGACAAACAGATAAATATAAAATCTCTTTTAGTTTTTAGTTTTCTGAACAATATCTATTTTACAGTCTTTGTTGTTAATATAAATCCTGAATTTTCAAAACCGAAAAAAAATTTAACGATTGTGTTTTTATATAATCTTCTTAGCATTGTTTTGACAAAAGTTTTCCATTGTTTTATGGAGAATTTTTAAAAAATCATTGATTCTTAAGAGATTTAAATTTTTGTCTGCATTATTCGTCATAAGTAATCAATAATTCTGTATAATTATTTTATATCTCCATTTTGAAGAACTATCTATAACCCTAATTATTAATGTTTAACAAAAGATGAATGATTATTTTTGTTAGACAATTTGTTTGTTTTTGTTTTTTTGTTTTATTCTTGTTTTGTTTTTGTTTTCATTTTCTGTTGAAGTTTCAAAATGTCTATTCTATATTATTATATACGTCTTCCAACGACATAGCTTCTTGCTGACTTTTGTTTTTATTAGAGACCTTCTCTCGATAAGAGCACCTGTTTTCCCATGAGGTAAACTTTTAATATAAAAATTATTCGCTTGGGTCCAGTCAGTATGCTTTCCAAATTTTAGTGCTCGACATTAGACTGTTTGGCCGTCAATAAAACGCAAACTCTTTCTAGCTATTAATACAGATCGTGCTATTACTACTGCTACCACCACCTTGCCACCACTACTACTACTAATAATAATAATAATAATAACAATAATAATAATAATAATAATTATTATTATTATTATTATTATTATTATTATTAGAAGAAGAAGAAGAAGAAGAAGAAGAAGAAGAAGAAGAAGAAGAAGAAGAAGAAGAAGAAGAAGAAGAAGAAGAAGAAGAAGAAGAAGAAGAAGAAGAAGAAGAAATACCGACAATAATTATTCTTTTCATGATCAGCAGAGTCGATCAAGGGTTGAAAGGTAGCTAATGAGTAGGAGGAGTGAAAAAGAAAAATCTAACTTGGGTTAGGAAGAGAAGGATCAGAGGGAAGAAAAGAACGTAAATGGTTGGAAAGAATCAAGTAAAAGAAATAAGAAGGCACATTTTTTCAAAAAGAATAAATACAAACAGGAGGGAGGAGAGCGAGAGATAAAAAGAGGGCGAGATGGAAAAGGCAAGAAAAATTAGAATAAAATCAAAAGAAAGGAAGAGAAATGAATGCACTGAAAGGCAACGAGTAAAGATGAAACAGAAAAGCAATCAAAGGAAAAAAGAAAGAAAAGAAAAAATAACTGAAATACAAAGAGATAAAACTAGATTTATCAACAGAAAGAGAAAAGGATGAAAAGAAATATATTATGAAATGAAAGAATATGAAGAGGGATAATAACAAAAATATAACAATGTGCGAAAAAACAGTAGGAGAAGGAAGGAGGAGAAGACTAATTTGTGCATTGAAGCATGAGAATTTAAGAAAAGATAGTGAAAGTAAAAGCAGAGAAAAAAAATTTGGAAGAAGGAAAACACGAAATATAGAAAATGACACGTGTGATACAAAACAACGTAACTGAGAATAAGTAGAGAAAAAGAAAGACAACAAAAATACAAGAGCAGCACAAAGAAAAATAGGGAGAGATCATAGAAAGGAAAAAGAGACCGACCAAAAATAATATCAAGAAAAAGCAAACAGTAACAGAGAAACAAACAAAACGATTAACGGAAAAAATTGTTAATGTTAAGAAAGAAAATCATTAGAGATAGAAGAAAAAGTTTGAAAAGATAGCTGGACGATTCATCCAAAACATTAAATTGTGAACACACGATGGCATTTAATTAAATAATGGTGTTAATATAAATAATGACAGATTTTTTTTTTAATAAAATAAAATGGTTACCGTAAAGAAAGAAATAAAAAGAAATAGGAAAATATTTGGAAGAAATGAGAGATGTCAGAGAAAAAAAATGACTTGAAGACTCGAGAAAAGAAAGAGAGGTACAAGTATTTGCTAAAGAGAAAAAGAGAAGACACAGCTGAAAAAGTGATGAAAAATGAAGTTGTGGTTGATATCAATACTAACAAGAACACTTGGAACAAAATACTTAGAAACGAGAGTTGGCGAACTGGAGATCCGTGGAAAGACTGAAACTACCCAACCCATATCACTGCTTAGAACGACTTGAATACTCTGAAGAATCCTGGGTAGCGGATGAGACTTACTTTCACAAGGGCTTCAGTGAAACTCACCAGTTATTAAAATTGTGGAAACTCACAGAGATGATGATAGTAATAATAATAATTATTATTATTATTAAATAATAATAATAATAATAATAATAATAATAATGATAATACACACGACTGGGTTGGCAAGACTGGGAAATGTGCAAGAAATTTAAATTTTACCATGTCAACAAATGGTATATGCACAACCCAGCACCTGTCCGAGAAAACGACACACACAAACTCCTATTGGATTTTGATATACAAACGGATCCCCTAAACTCGGCTAGAAGACTAGACCTTATAATAATCAAAAAAAAAAAAAAAAAAAGAAAATCTGCAAAATTGTCGACTTTGCTCTCCCGGCTGACCACAGAATAAAACTGAAAGAATGTGAAAAGAGATAAGTACCTCGGCCTTGCGAGAGAATTGAAAAAACTATGGAACATGAAGGTGACAATTATACCAATTGTGGTTGGTGCTTTTGGCACGGTAACTAAAGGATTATTAAAGCGCCTGGAAGATTTGGAAGTTGGCGGCTGAGTGGAGACCATCCAAACAACAGCATTATTGAAAACAGCCAGAATACTGAGAAGAGTCCTGGAGACTTGAGGAGACTTGCTGTCACTCAGTCTCCAGTAATAGACCATCAGCTTACGCTGATGTGAAAAACTCTAATGAATAACAATAATAATAATAATCAACAAAAAAAAGAGAACTTGCAAAATTGTCGAATTTGCTGTCCCGGTTGACCACGGAATAAAACTGAAAGAATGTGAAAAGAAGGATAAGTACCTCGATCTTGCTAAGGAATTGAAAAAAACTGTGGAACATGCAGGTGACAATTATACATATTGTAATTGGTGCTTTTTGTACAGTAACTAAAGGATTACAAAAGGGACTGGAGGACTTAGAAGTTAGCGTACGAGTGGAGACCATCCAAACTACAGCATTATTGAAAACGGCCACAATACTGAGAAGAATCCAGGAGACTTGAGGAGACTTGCTGTCACTCAAACTCCAGTGGAAGACCATCAGCGTTAGCTGATGTGAAAAAACTATAATAATGATAAGAGAAATTATCAGCTAAAACTGATGTGAAAAACTCTCAAAGAGTAAATAATAATAATAATAATAATAATAATAATAATAATTGAACCATAGGACAAGAAAACTAAAAACGATGCACAAGCCCTTACACATAGACCGAATATATGTGCCAAGAAAAGAAGGAGGAAGAGGACTCCCCAGTATGAAAAGAGCGTAGATGTATCACTACGAGGACTCAAAGATTACGTAAAAATGGGCAAACAAAGACTAATTACCACGACCAGAAAAAGCATTAACAACGTAAAGATAAACAGAACAACAACTTCGTAACAGAAATGGAATTTTAAAAAAATAAATGTACATTTCAAGTAACAAACTGGCGAAATCTCTCCTGAGAAGACCTGGAAATGGTTACGAAAGGTAATCGTTTTGAAAGAAATCGGATATGTTCTAAAAGCAGCTCAAAGCAAAGCTATAAAAGCCAAAAACTATTACGCACAAATGAATAGTAAGTGTCGGTTATGTGGTGACAAAGACAAATCACATAAATGAATGAATGCAGATTTGCGTAAATAGAGTATTAGTTTAGGCACGACTGAGTAGAGAAGGTGTTCCACTGGGAATTATGCAAGAAAATAAAATTTGACCACACTTCCAAATGGTAGATACACAAACCAAAATCCGTACTAGATAATATGACGCATAAAATTGTCTGCGATTTTGAGATACATCTAATCCCAACCAGAAGACCAGACCAAATAATAATTACAAAAAGAAAAAAGAACTTGCCATGCAGAGGATTTTGCTGCCCCAGCTAACAATGGAGAAAAAACAAAGAAAGCGAAAAGAGAGACCTTGCCAGAGAACTAAAAAGTTGAAGAAAATAATGGTGACGGTAAAACCAATTATGATAGGCGTGTTTTGAACGTTCCCCAAAGGCTTAGAAAGTTGGAAATCAGAGGTTAAACTGAGACAATCCAGCTAATATCAGCTAGACTACACAGAAGAGTTCTGGAGAGCCGAGGAGAATTGCTGATACTCAGACTCTAGTAAAATACGATTAGCTAACACAGGTGTAAAGAACTTTCGCAGATTTTTTGAATGAAATGTTTTTCGAAGCTCGAATGAAACGTAAAATGTTACTTAGTCAAACGGATTTTTAAGTAAATATTTAACGTAGTTCATCTTTAATTTTAATGTAAATATTAATGCTAAATATCATGATTAACAATCTCTTGTAATTTGATATATTCTAATATTCATAAAGTATAGTTATAATGTATATTTTTTTAATATTTAATGTATAAATTCAATTTAGTTTTTAATTCTGATATTTCATTCAAGTTTAATTTATAAGCATAATTATCTTTAATTATTATTAGCAATATAAATTTATTAATTATAGTCTCTTTCATTTATTTGTTTTTAGTAATGTTGTTATTTTATTATGCTGTTAGTGTAGCTAATATTTATTGCTGATCACTTTGAATTCAAAATAAAAGAAATAGCGTTACGTTATAATTCAAAATAGCGTTATTAAGTACATAATTCAATATTCGTATTTTACTTTTCATTTTATTATTCATAATTATATAGTTTTAGAAATGTGAAATATAATTTATTTGAAATCCACTTAGACAAATAAACGATTGTGATTTGATATAATTTCTATGAACATTCAATGTAATTTTAATGTATAATTTTTAGTAAGGAATTTATGAATTTAATATAGTTTTGATTCTAATATATCATTCAAGTCCTATTCGAAAGTTGATGTGAGAAGATAATAAAAAGCAGAAGGCACAAAGAGACATAACAAATAAATAAGTAAATAAATAAATAAATACATAAATTTGATAACTATAATAATAATAATAATAATTATACAATTTGTAAGCAAAATTATTTTAATTGTCATTGGCAATATGAATTTATTAATTATATTTTATTCATTTATTTGTTTTTACTAATGTTATTATTCATACGCGAACCCGTTTTTAAAGTTTAAAGCTATTGCTATTCAGTTTAAATTCAAAATGAAATAAATAATGTTATAATTAGAATTGTGTTATTAAGTAAATAATTCAATAAATGTTGTTGCTTTTTTTTTTCAATTTTATTTTTCATAAATACATTTTATTTGAAATGTGAAATATAATTATGCTTGCGTTGGTTAAAACAGGCAAACCTTTTTCTTCTGAGTGTCGAGAAGGCACATCATTTTTTTTTTTCGAAACACATGAATCGGTGATATAGTTTATCACATAATATAAACTCTCTCACTTTATGGATTTTTAATAAACACGATAATACAATATTTTTTATGCTAATGATTTCAGCACAACAAAAACACCTCTTGGCAGTAAGAAATGCATTAAAACCAAATATGAAAGTCATTCTTGATGAGATATTCCGCATCGGTGTTCCCGCGGACAAAAAAAAAAAAGACCACGTCTCTAAATGATAAAACAGGTTGGGATATAAAATCAGCAAGTAGTAAAAAATCTTCAACTCTCTTCAATAGTTAAAAGAGGAGGGTTAATCCCAATTTCTGACCAAGATATTATCTACAGCCAATATGAAATAAAATCATGAAAATACTCGAAAGGGGTTTATGCCTAACTAGGTGTTGGTCGGACGAATCGCACGGGATAATAGCCAGGATCAAATAGTTCGGTCAGGGAACTACTGCCGCTCATCTATTAGGGTGGCTTCTATAGATGAGAATAAAAACACAGCCATCGAAAGATTCCCTTGACTCATACTCAAACTACTTGTCCAAACCGCATCGCTCTTCGCACAAGTAAAAAAGTGCCCGTCATGCTGTGGTCGGAGCTCTATCCCCAGTGTTCGAAAAATCAGCTACAGAGCTCAAACTAAAACAATAATTACTAAAATGCAAAAGCATAATACAAATAGCAAAATTCAACTTTAGAACTCTAAATAGAATAGGCTAACTACCGGAGCTGACGGCTTCTGCGATATATCATAACATAGACATAATATGCATACAAGACCATAGATACCTTCTTAGCGAAGATATAAAATGCCACGATACCGGCAATGCATGGATGTTTATCTCAGCATGTGCATGGAAAAACGCCGCGATAGGAGGTGTAGATATGTTTATAGGACCACGGGCCCTAAAATCACTTAATAGCACCGAGAAAATACAACCGATGATGATAGTAGCTATGTTTAATGGCAACTCCAGCGCAACAATCATCTCCTGCAACAGCCCTACCAATGTTAGTGAAGAAACGGACCTCATTGCCTTCTATAACGAGCAATCTTCCCTCGTTCGTAGCATCCCGAAACACAACGTTCTCATCATCGGTGGAGACATGACTACTCAAAAAGGTAAAAACGTAAACAACAAATTCAGCTTATACAACTCGTCAAACAGAAATGGGGAACATCGGACAGATTTCACGCTTGAAAGTAGATTAACATGCCTTTATACTAAATTTCTGAAAAGAAAGGGAAAACTATGGACCTACACACCTACGCAAATAACTCTAAAACTCAAATAAAAAATGAAATAATAACGCATTGAATTGAGAAGCATATTCCTCTTAAAAGAGTGTGTCCTCCAATCGCCGAATTGTCATGGCTAAGATACGACTGACGCTTTGAAAGAATGCAGCTCGAACACTCACAGCCGTACACTATGACTGGTCCCTGCTTAACGACAGAGATATTAGAGATAAATATACATTAACCCTAAGAAGAAAATTCGATGCACTTCAGGAGATATCAGAAACACTTACTCCAAATGACGAATAAGACAACTTTGTCAATGCCCACTTGGAAGCGGCAGAAGAATGCATACCAACTCAACAAAGTCCTAAACCGAGAGTCCCATGGGAGATATTAGTGGTTAGAAAAAAAGAGTGCACACGTAAAAATCGCCTCCCTATGCAATAGGAGGAACCCAACCAATATTAATACTCAAAAACTTAAGAAGGCACAAAATGAATTAACTAACGTATATCTAAAAGAACAAACAGAATACATACAAAATCAGATCAATAACTTTAGAGAGTCGGTTGAAGATAGACAGTCTAGGGTAGCATGGCAGACGAAGTGAGCAGAAGAAAGAGTACTACGAAAGATAACTGAAAGCTGCCAGCCAAGAAGGAGAATACATCTGTAGAAACATTTTGAGAATTTACTCAGAAAACCTCCGAACCAACCGCATAGATATAAAAATTGAGAAAATAAATAAGAAAACCCAAAATGGCTTTCGGAGAAATCGTTCCACATCACAAATTTTGACTATCCGTCGAATTTTAGAAGGTGTACGTGCAAAAAAAAAAACCCTTGAAGCACAATATTATTCGTTGACTTCTCGAAGGCATTTGACTCCATTAACAAAGGGAAGATGGAGCAAATACTTCTTGCCTACGACCTCTCCAAAGTAATTTTGCTATATAAAAACATGAAAGTAAAAGTCAGCTCATCGGATGGAGACTCAGACTACTTCGACATTGGAGCAGGTGTGTTACAAGAAGACACATTAGCCGCATACCTGTTTATCATCCGCCTAAACTAAGTGTGTAGAATGTGTCGACAGATTTGATAAAATAAATGGTTTTAAGCTGTCAAAGCAAAGAAGCTGTAGATACTCCGCACAAACTATTACAGACACGGACTACAAATACACCTGCCCAAGCAGAATCCCTGCTACACAGACTGGAAGGAGCAGCTGATGACATAGGTCTCCATGTCAACGCAGACAAGACAGAAATATATGTGCTTTAATCAAAGAGGCGACATCTCCACACTAAAGAGTGGTCCTTTGAAACTAGTGGACAAGTTCCCCTCCCTCGGAAGGAGTGTCTCATCAACCGAAAATGACATCAACACGCAACAAGCAAAGGCATGGACGGCGATCAATAGGCTATCGGTCATATAGAAGTCAGACCTGACCGATAAAACAAAACGCAGTTTTTCTCAAGCAGCGGTCGTGTGATACTGCTATATGGATGCACCACATGGATGCTAACTAAACGTATGGGGAAAAAGCTTGACGGCAATTACACGAAATTCCTGCAAGCCTTATTCAACAAGTCCAGAAGGCAACAACCCACGTAACAGCGGCTGTATGGCCACCTATCACCTATCACGAAAACTATCAAAGTGATGTGGGCCCAAAGTCGGTATCACAGAAGGAAAACGCGGAACACGGTTTAGAGGTAAGAAAGATATATTAACAAAAGTTACAAAGGATAGTGTCCAATATTGGTAGTTATATTTCTAGAACTCTTGTACTACTGCTACTGCTACTAACACTGCTCTGGTATTAGGATATTACTACGCTAGTAATATAGTGCTGGAAGAGTCTATGATCCAGGCAAATTTCGGTCTCACAACACCCACCTTCCAAGAGTTTTCTTTTTTTTTCTTTGAAAAAAAAGATAAAACTATTAATATTTCCTCCTCTCGGGATTTACGTCGAGTGGTTGCGTAAATTTTCTTTTTCTTTCCGACCGTCGTACTTCCGGAGAGACTTGAGGCGAGTCGAGATCGAAATGATCGAATATTGCTCTGGTATTAGGATATTACTACGCAAGTAATATGGTGCTGGAAGAGTCCATGAGGCAGGTAAGTTTCGGTCTCACAACACAAAGTTAGACGAACCAGACATGCGGGACACTGCTGGAGAAGTAAGTATGACACGATGGCCATCCAGGAATTCGAGGCCTTAGAAAAGCATCATTAAAAGAATCAGTCACTTGGATTTCGTCGCTTGGCCAAAAATGGTTGAAAGGATTTTTTTGGTTGTCGTTTGCCAAAAATAATGATACAATTTTTATGTCCAAAGATCTGGGTTTCGTCTTGGTCAAAAATGACTAGAGAGAATCGTTATGTCTAACAGGTCACATAACAAAGATTAATGAATTAATCTTCTGGCTTACGCAAATTCTGGGGATTATGTAGTTCTTAGAATGCCCTGCTGGTTATGGGAGGGCGGAGTGAATTCATTCTTCAGAACCGAAGGTGGTAAGAGGTATATTGATAAGTAAGTCTGAGGGGGAGAGAGGGGCTTGAATGGCCTCCTGATTGAAAGAGGTTGGATAATTTTCCTGTACTTGAAAAATCACAGGGGTCTGCGAAATCCTTATTTATGGAAATTGGTTAGGGTTTTTCACCCTGATATTGGGTGGAATATTATTTAAACTGCCGGAGTTTTCGAAAGAACACACAAGATCTAGTGGCCAGGTTTACCTACGTCACTTGAGTTCTTCGTTCTCACAGAAAGACAGTGGGAGAGAGAGGGAAAACTTAATTCTGCTACTTAGTGAACTTCAGCGAAGCGGAGTATTTATCAGCAACAAATTTTAACCCCTGATACTTATTGTTATCTCCGAAACCTATTCCTTGTGCCAGAATAGTATCAGAAGAGTTGATTCTAAGAATTTTTATCCGATTTTGTGGAAGTTAAGAATTTTACGTTATTGTGCCGACTACACCCCGGACTGACCGCTGCCTTTGCTTGTTATATAAACCTTGTAATTTATGGTTCAAAGTATTGTAATAACCAGGCTCATAAAATACGATTTCGATGTTAAAGAAGCATTTTTTCTTCTTTGAAGAATTTTCTTATATCATTTCTTTACAGCCGATAGATGTCCTCAGCATTACCCACTTTGGCTGTTTGTCCTTTCTAACGTGGCAGGTAGAGGGTTAATTACATGTTGACCTTCAACCCAGCGAGGCGGGGACATTGAGGAGATTGCTGACACCTGTGTTTGACCAGAAAATAGCATTCAGGTTGATATAGAGACAACAACAGCGACACAGTCACAACCACAGGTGACGTATGAGAGGTGTAGTGGTATTGTAAGGACGAACTCATAAGCGATATACTTCTGTGGAAACCCTTCACATGGACAAGCAAAGGTAGGACGACTAGCAAGAATCAATATAAAACAGCTCTGTGCCGATACAGGAAGTAGCCTGGAAGACGATAGAGACTGGTGGCGAGAGAGGGTCAGGGAGATCTTTGTTAGTAGCGTGACATCATCATGATGATATGCATTTTTAATCGAATTAAGAAACCATTAGGAAGAAATACAACTCAAGGAACTACAGCGAGAAAGGGCTTAATATACATTTACACACTTACATCTCAATAAATTAGGGAGAAGATATATCGTTAAACGCAACCGTTTGACAGATGCTGAAAAAGATTGTATCTAAGAACAGGTAGTTTCTAATATCCAACGAAATGAAAGTGTAGCATGCCTATGTCTTTTTACTGAACTCAGTTGTTAAGAAAATAGAAAAACTCAAATAGAAAACACGGAAGACATCGAAAATTAGATTAAAATTGACAAAAGGAAACAAAATATAATCAAAGAACGCGATAAGGTCACTCGTGGTGATATGAAAAACAGCACCTTTAAAAAATAAAATCAAAAGTATGATAAAAACAAGCAAATGCTATCTTTGTACAAGACATTTAACCAAAAATTAGGCTTTTGAATGAAATGATATATTCGACTTGTACAATAATAAGCTCGGCAACCATAACAAATAAACAAAATAACCTTAAGTAACCCGAATGGAAGTTAAGAATTACAAAAAGAAATGGAGGAATAAAGAGGCGAAATATCTATACTTGATTAGATGAGTATGAGTGTCAAAGTGAAAACTAAGAAAACAAGAAAAATTAAAAGAAAATATGAGATAACATCAGTCGATAAGATCCTGAAAATAAAGGAAAAATTAAGTGAAAAATCCAACTGAATGTCCAAAGATATGAAAAATGAATAAAATTCTTTAGACACAGCAAAATATTTTAAGATGACCCAAAAATTTCTATCAAGAAAGAAATAGAGGAAAAGAAACCTCTTCGATTGAAAAACTGAAATATATTTCAAAAACTACTAAAGAACCTAAAAAATGCCTAATTGGCTCACAGAAGGAGTAACGTACCTACTTCCAAAATCACAAGGAAACAACAGACACACAACAACCGATTCACAAGCCTTCTCATAGTATATAAAATGATAACATCGATTCTAAAGGAGAGAATAGTCAAATTCATACAATTTAAGGACATCTTTTTATAAAAACAAAAGAGTTGTAAAAAAAGAATCATATGACAGCACAGATCATCAACAAAGATCTCATAAACAAGATGATCATAGATAATTGTCGATCCAAACAGTATGGTTGGGTTTAATTTTTTTTTAAAAATGCCTTTGATAGGATACTCTACATATGAATTTTATAAATTCTTAACATTCTAAAAGAAATATAATAACATTATAATAACATTACAAAAATACAATATGCAAAGGTAGAATACTAACCTCAGTTTAATCTATAAGAAAAACCTACTCAAAACTAACAATTTAAACATTAACAATGGAATCTTCTCAGAAGACTCCATTCCCCCTCTCTTTTTTATAGTTCTACTACCTCTCTTCATAGAATCGAAAAATACTCACAATGGATATAAACAACAACAAAGAAAATTAACCACCTACATAGACGATTTAAAGTTTTATGTTGATAGATGTTGGCAATTTAGAACGTCTACAAAGCACTGTGAAAAGATTTAGTGAAGACATAGGCATGCAATTTGGTAGAGACAAATCAGGAAAAGTCACATTTCGAAATGACCGCTCCTATTGTCTAAAACCTTCACACTAAGTATGAATGCAGAAATTGCAGATTTAGAGAACAATAAAATCTATTGATATTTAGGATTTAATGAAACGAATCGTATCAATCATTCTATGAATAAAGAGAAGATAAGAAAAGAATTCTACTGGAAAATATAATCCATATCAAAAACAGAATTGAATGAAAAAAATTATGAGTTATAGCAATTAACACACAGGTAATATCAGTAATGACAAGGAATTTTAGTATCATGAACTGTAATAGAAAAAAGAGGTATACTAAAGTTAGTAAACTAATAATCTGCCACAAAATGCATCATCCAAGATCAGAAATATAACGTTTCTACGTCAACAGAGAAAATACAAAAATTAGCTTAATCCAACTAGAATTGCCCCATAAAACAACCACGACAGGATTAAAGAAATACTTAGTTAGTACAAGAGATTGGATGCTACGATTAATAAACACATATAATAAGTAAAAGGAAAATATTCTCTCCGTAAAAATCATAAATTTGCCAATCAACTCGACCTCATAACGAAGGAAATTGGTACAAAGATAAAGCATCAGAAGGAAAAATAAAATCACAAAGACAAAATCAATTAAAAACACCAGAAAACAAAAATCTCTACGTGAAAGATACGTACAAAGAATTAGAAATACTGATTAAGAGGTAGTAAAAACTATTCGATGGCTGAAAGCGAAGCAGAGGACAGGAGCCAACCAACTAGAAATTATTAGAAAAACAATATAAAAAACGGATCAAACACACCGTGTCGACTGTGCAAACAAAAAACTGAATCAATTGACCTCTGAGTAACCGGTAGCTGAATCCGTACACCGATAGAATATAAAAAGCTATAATAAAATAGGATACTATATTCATTGGAAAATATATAATTACTATGAAATACTGAGATTCTGAAATATTATAGAATACAAAGAATCTACTATTCTCACTGAGCCCAAGTGGCTTGAGCTGTAGAATACGCCGACAGCATATCTACAGAGGGGTAAAACCCTATTCCAAACGACTTTCCTAGATATGACACTAAACCCCCTGATGAGGAGGCGCCAGTTCTGTGAAATACCTTTTCACTGACATTAATCCTAGGTCCAGTCTAACCCCAAAAATAGAAAGAGACCTGGAAATATAAATTGAACAAATTTGGCTCATTAAAGCTACCACAAAACCAATAATTATGAAAACCCTTGGTATTTTCAAGAAAGAGACTGATAAACAAGATAACTGGATATTCCAGGTTATAGGAAATACAAAAGACTGCACTTTGTAAAACAGCTCATTTCCTTAAGGGAGTACAATCAATGAGATTGAAAATTAACACCCAAAACGAGGCAGCAAAAACCATTGATACATAGAATGTATCTTATCACTACCTTCCCTAACCCTAGTTCATGGGTAAAGACCAAAGGTATTGTAAAAATGTTAACATAAATAAACAGCAAAAAACTTAAAAAAGTAATCCCAAAAGAACTAAAATGAACTGGCCCCAAACTTAAAAATAAATCGTCTAACCAAAAATGTAAATAAAATAAATTCATTTGAAGATTGCAGATGTGAAAATTATAAGTCGGACAGATTTAAGACTTACTATTACAAATTTGATCATTTTGTCTCTGTGTTTATTATCAAATGAATTAATATGCGTAAATTTGAAGGGGGGGGCGATGTAATCTTCATCAGAATTTAGAACTCTACGGCCAAAAATTGAAAAAAATTATTTGCTATTTCTTCTATAAAAAACATCAGAAGCGAAGTAGTTGCATAAATGATTAATAGCAAGCTGAAAATTTTAAGAATTAATTACTATGTGCACTTTAAGCAAGATAGTTTTTTTTTTCTTTTTTCATTCTTTTTTCTTTTTCGTCTTCCTCTGAAGAATACCGGGTCGTATCTGAATGAGGATTACAGATGACAATCAACCCCCGAGTTTGGTATAGCCACATTATACTTCCCATGAAATCCAAATCAGTGTGGGACTGTAATGACAGATCTGAATGTCACGTGATTTTGGTCTGGTTTGGTTTGGTTTTATGGCATATCAACCATGGTAGGATATTTAATACCAAATCCATTTTTATACATATAAACAAACAATTCCAAATAATTCAGTTAAACATAAGTACGCAGTTTAGTTCTATGAGGCACATTTTCAAACAATTCAGTTTAGCATAAGTTCACAGTTAAAATATCAGATACAGTGCCATTTCGAAAAATTTAGTTTAACATAATTACACTGTTTAGTTCAATTTGACCCATAGATGGGACCTAATTAGGTACTTCCACTGCGGACATGGGAGCAATGGAAATAAAGAGGTACTCCGCATTTCCCAAAGCTCTTGCATTACTGGAGCCCCATCATCAGAATGTTTAGTGTCATATCCAGGACCCTCGTTGGTGGGGTTCACCCCCTTTTCAGAGAAACAGTCGGTGTATTCTTCAGCCCCACTCAACTGTACCAAGACTCATAAGACTACATTACCATCCCTCAGGAACTCAAACCGATGAAAAGTCAAGGTAGAAACCGGAAAGGTAAACAAATTATTACCAAATATCCCAACATATATCATAACGGAAATAAAGGAGCTAAATTACGCAAGAGCTAAACTATTCTGTGATAAAATCAGTATTCCCCAAAGAAAAAAAAATCTGGATGGATAACTAGATTAGAAGGGCAAATAAAGAAACTGTGACAATAAGCAAAAGTGATAAGGAAGGAAAAACGCACAAGGATTTGTTGGGATGAAAAGACCAAAAGTAAAGAGCAAACAACTCAGAAAGGAAAACTGCAAGAGAAAAATCAAAAGATATTGATGAAAGTAAGGAGACTCAAAAGATACCAAGACAGGGACAATCAATACAAACAAAACAAGTCATTCCAAAATAACGAAAGAAATCTTTAATAACAAGTTAGTGGTGAAATCAGAAGGGTAAACCAACAATCGGATGCTAAGGAATAAAAAAAGTTTTGGAGAAAGATATGGGTACCGAAAGAACATAACAGAAAGGTTTTTTGTGGGTTTGTTTAGGTTTTATGGCATATCAACCTTTATTGGTTATTTAAAACCAAATCCATAAACAGTTCTATTTTAAACTGTAAAGTTTAGCATAAGTATAGTTTTTGTTTACACTCAGTAAAAAGTAAAAATAATTCTATATCAAACAATTTAGTTTAACATAATTACGCAGTTCTTCGTAAGTTTGCTTGGTTTTATGTCATATCAAACGTTGCAAATCGTTCAATGATAAACCCTGTTTAGACGTATTAAATGCACATGGTTTGTTTGTTCGTTTGGGTTTATGACATATCAAACTTTGTAGGTTATTTAATGCCAAATCCATTTGTATATAAATAAACAGTTTTTTTTTTCAAGCAATGCAATTCAGCATGAGTACAATTTAATTGTAAAAACATTTCTATTTCAAGTTTTCATTTAAGTCAAACAGTTTTTGCGTAAGTATAGTTATTTTTCTCACACAGTTAAATGACAAAACAGTTATATTTCAAACAATTCTGTTTCGTGTAAGTACAGTTTCAATGTCAAAGCAGTTCTATTTCAACCAGTTCAGTTTAGCATAAGTACAGAGTTTTGTTCTATTTGTCCCATAGATAGGAGCCTATCAGCTGCTACCACTACGGGCAACAGTGGACCCGGGTACGATGGCAATTAGGAGGTATTCCCCAAAGTTCCAACATTACTGGAAACCCCAACATCATATTGTTTAGTGTCATATCCAAGACACTCATTAGGGTAGCCTTACCCTTTGCAGAGAAGTAGTCGGTGTATTCTACAGCTCCAGTCGACTGGGCAAATAACGGAAAGGCTGAATAGGTATATAAGAGGAAAAAGAATTGCAAGAACCCGAGGAAGCACTCAAAAAAACCATTATAGTATACATGGACTATGTTCTTTAAAATTTACTTCCATCCATAACAGTCTTACTCTAGAACTGAGTAAATTCTTAGAAAAAACAAGTATACCCAAATGGATAAATAAGCTCAAAACTAACGTGATCCAGAAGGACCCTCCAAAAATGAAACCATCTCCTGAAACTATATACCGATAACGTGTCTACCTATGATGTGGAAAATTTTAACTACGCAGATAAAAGAAAATTCGCTTGTATGCTGAGAAATATTTCCGGAAGAACAGTAAGGATGCCGCAGAGGAACGAGAGGAACAGATGACCTACAATAAATAGATCAGCTCATCCTGAAGGAGGTCAAAACAAGGAGGAAAATTGGGACGTATTGACAACGAAAACGCCTATGATATGGTCAAGTAAACATAGATAGTAGAATTCCGAACACGTACAAAATATCCGACAAAGTCATAAACTTCATCACGAAAGCCATGAAAATCTGGAAAGTGAAATTAACAGCAGCGGAGATTTATATCTTAACAGAAGTAAAAACCCAAAGACGCATCTTCCACGGAAACTCACTCTCGCAACTACTATTTGTTATAGAAATAATGCCATTCAGTTACATATTTAGAAAATGGACAGATTTACACAATCAAATGAAAAAAATAATCACATTTGTACATGGATGACGAGAAGCGATTTACAAAAAATATAGTTGAACTGAAGATTTTGATAGAAACAATAAGATTATACATGCAGGATACAAGTGTGGAATTTGACATTGATAAATGTGCCATGCTTATGATGAAAAATGGTAAAAGAGACACAACGGAATGAATAGGACTGCCAAATCAGGAAAGCACTAGAACACTAGGAGAGAAGAAAATTACAAGAATTTGGGAATATTGGAAGCGGAACCATCAAATAAATGGAGATGAACAGAAAAGTAAGAGTATCTCAAATGAACGAAAAAACTTCTTAAAACCAAGCTCTACAGCAGAAATCTCATCAAAGAAATAAATACCTGGGCAGTGGACTTTGTTAGGTACTCAGAACAATTCTTAAAATTGACATGGATGGATCTCAGATAAATGGAACAAAGGACACAGCAATAAATGACGATGCACATCACCTTACAGCTAAGAGATGACATAAACTATATGTATCAAGAAAAGAAGGAGGAACTGGGCTCGCCAACAATGAGGATAGCGTGGATGCATCAATACGAAGATAGAGGACTCCAATAAAAAAAAAAAAGAAGGAAAAACATCGCAGCAGCCAGTAACAGAATTAGCAAGATAAAACAAAAAATCTCGAAAACAAATAGGGGAAAAAACATGTATGGAGATTTTAAGCCGTTGAAATTGCACACGAGAAGACCCTGACATGGCTACTAAAATGAAATGTCAAGAGAAACTTAATCTTTTAAGATGTTAGTTTAAAACGTAGACGATAAGAAAAGTGATCCACTGGCAACTGCGCAAGAAATTGAAATTTTACCATCCAACCAAATGGTACATGCACAAATCAGAATCATTCCTAGTGAATTAGGCCCATCAAATTCACTGCGATATTAAGATACAGATGTATCACCTAATCCCTGTCAGAAGACCTGACCGAGTTAATACTAAAAAAGTGTGGATTTTGCCGTTCAGGCTGAACAAAGTGAAAAATAAAAGAAAGTGAAAAAAAAGACAAATACTTGGACTTTGCTTGAGAACTGAAAAACCTGCGTTAATATCAATTGTGTTTGGTGTTTTCTGGTCAGTCCCTAAGATCCTGTAGAAGAGACGAGAGGAGTTTGAAATCAGGGAGAGAACTGAAACCATCCAGACTACAGCATTGCTGAGATTGGTAAGAATACTCAGAAGATTCTTCTCGTAAAAAAACTCAAAAGCAAGAGCTTAGAAAATGGGTTAAAAAGTGTACTGGAGGCCTGAGGAGACTTGCTGTTATCAAGACTTTAGTTTGTGTGAAAAACTCGCAAAAAGTAAAACAATAAAAGACTACAACAAGGCCTATGAAATGGCTCTGCAAACTTAGATGATAGAATTCTGAAAATGGGGTATGTGATAAAGTTATTAATTTTGTCACGAAATCCATGGAAAACTGAAAAGAGGAATTAGCGGCAAAAGGTTAAACCTTAGCAGATGTGAAAATCTAAAGTGCCATCTCCCAAGGAAACGCATTCTCACTTTTGCTATATGTAATAGTAATGATGCCACTCGATTATATACTAAGGAAATGCACAGAAGGTTACAAATTCACTAAATCGCAGGAAAAGATAAACCACCTCATGTACTGTGATGATATCAAGATATCTGCTAAGATGTTGAAAAGAACTGGAGACCCTAATATAAACAATATATATACAGAATATACAGCCAGGATATAGGAATGGAATTTTGCGCTGAAAAATATTCCATGCTCATAATAATAGATGAGAAACAACGAAAGGAATAGAACAAGAAAATCAGGAAAACCTAAAAAAAACTTGGGTTAAAGGGAAATTACAAATGCCTCGGAATAATGGAAGCGGACTCCATCAAACAGCGGTGAAAGAAAAAGAAATGAGCACCTCAGAAGAACAAGAAAACTTCTTGAAACGAAACTTAGCTGCAGAAATCTCATCAAAGAATAAACATTTATGCAGCTCTACTTGTAAAATATTCTGGACCTTGCTTAAAATGGGCACGAAAGGAACACAGGCTAATGGTCAAAAGAACAAAAAAAATTGATGACGAGGCACAAAGCCTCACTCTCGAAAGATGAGATAGACTATGTGTCAAAAAGAGATGGAGGAAACATTAAGGATTTCCAAGATGTCATAATTCTTGGGATACATTTATCAGAACATTGAAAAAAATAATTATAGCAGCCAGTAACAATAATAGTGATATGAGAATTAATAGTAAAACAAGAAAAAATAGAAAGCAAAAATGTTTATACTTTAAATGACAAACTGGATAATCTATCCAGTTTGTCATTTAAAGTATAAACATTTTTGCTTTCTATTTTTTGCACACGAGATGACCTGAACAGGACTTAGAAGGGAAAACCTCGAAAGAGAGAAAATGAATCTCTTCGATTTAGAGTACAGAATAGTAACATAAGGACCAATTATATTAAAGCGAAAACTGATTATACTCAACAAAATAGCAACGTATAGGTTTTGTGGAGACTGAGATAAAACGCTTAATACCGCAATAAGCGAATCCATCAAGCTAGCAGAAAAGAACAAGAAGACCTCCACAACTGGGTGGAAAAGGTGATCATGGTAAATTTAGGAGAGATTAAAATTTGACCAGATTACCAATTGGGAAAAAGCTGTTGAACAATGAGGATGAGGCTGATAGTAATTGTAATTGGTTCGCTTGAAACGATCATCAAAGACGTAGAGAAAGATTGGAGGAATAAGAAATCTGGGAAAAAATCGGCACCGTCTTGACAATGGCAATGTTAGAATAGGCTAGAATTCTCAGGAGAGTCATGGAGACCCGGGGAGACTTGTTGTCACTCAGACTACAGTGAAGGACCACCAGCATAAGCTTGCAAGTAATGTTATGATTATCTGAAATTGAAAAATACGCAATGATTGTATTGAATAAAGGCAAAAACGAACAACCGAAGGAACACTGCTACCAAATCAGGAAAGCATCAAAAGTCTTGGGGAAAAAGAAAAGTAAAAAGAGCTGTTGATACTTAAAGCAGATATCATAAAGAAAATGGAAATGAAAGAAAGAATCAGGAATTAATATCTCAAAAGGACAGGGACAGTACTAGAGACCAGATTTTTCAACAGGAAATAAATACCTGGATAGGATAGCTTTCCGACTCTTCTTGAACTCGACAAAAGAGTACCACAGAAATGTGGATCTCAGAGCGAGAAAATTGATAATGTTGCACATGGTCTTAAAACTGAAAGATGATGTTGACTGACTAAGCGACACGAAAAGGGAGAAAGGGTTGAGGAATGTGAGTATGCAGCAACTCAAGGCCTCAAAGTTTATACAAACAAGATTGAAGTCAGATCAACTACGGCAGGCAATTTTTTTCAAAGAGGAAGAAAAAATTTTTAAAATTACTAAACAGAGAAAAAAAAATGGGAAGAAAAACAAGTTTATGAAGATTTCATAAGACAAACAAAGAAAATGGCACCGAAATGATCTGGTTATGGCTATGAAGAGAAAACCTAAAGGGAGAAACGAAATTATCATGAATAGCAACCCCAAATATTGCCATAATGATTAATGATGAAATACAAGACCAAGACAATAGCAAATATTGACTATATGGAGAGAGAGACATGAAACAATTAACCTCATAATGAGCTACGGTAGCAAACTATACCACAAAGTTAGTATCATTATTATTGTTATTATTATTAATGAGAGTGCAGCAATGAAACAATGCTAAATAATGAGAAGAAAAAGGAAGACACTGAAAAAGAAATCTAACACTTGATTAATTGCCTTTTTTATCTTCATCAGAAATTAGGCTTTCTTCAGCATTGCTTAGACTTCGATCACTTATGTGTCTTTTAGATTTTTGCTGTTATATATATATATATATATATATACTACGCATGTTGCACATGCGAATGCTTTCATCTCCATAGGTTGAGCTTTTCCTCACCTATTCAGTTTTATCCTCTCATTTACCAAATTCTTTCAGCCTTTCCTTTTGTTTTTTATTTCTTACATTTCACCAAAGGTCTTTTATTCTTGAGTTTTCTTCAGACTTCTTTCTTTTCCTAAACTCTTTCTATTTGTAAAATCTTTTTTCAGTCTTTCTCCCAAAGCCAATTCATTGTTTTCTTTTAACATTTTTTCGCTAATTTTACATTATTGCTTTTCCTGGTCCTTTTTTCTTTTTCTGTCTTTCACATAGTTTCCTTTTTATATCTTCCTCATTTGGTTTTACTTCAATATTTTTATTGTCACTACTCTTCTATTGTTCAGCATGTATTTTGTATATTATATATATATATATATATATATATATATATATATATATATATATATATATATATAACAATTATAACATCATCCTCCCCTGAAATTTGTCTCTCCATCTTCAATATTGTTTGTAATAGCTTCTGTTTGAGATGTTTAATATCATTGAGATTACCCTTCAGACCACCATTCGACTTCATAGGCATCAGGAATATTTGCCAGATGTTCCCTTTCAGTTTAAATGAGATCACTTGATCTGGATTTTCAAAAACTTTCTTGTGAATTATAATGTGCCATCTCAGTCCAGATACTAATTTGTAAACCTTTTTGGCAAAAAGTAAACAAAAAAAAAACAAAAAAAAACATTGTCCGTAGAATCTGGAGATAGACTGGCATAGTTGGCTTTTTCTGATCATGAACACGAGTCTTCTGATGGTTTACATAATCTGCCTTTGACAACAGAAATCATTTAAACACCACGGGTCCAAGTCGATAAGTCGCAGTGAGTGCCCTCTAGAAGATTACATCTTATTTGATCACGTCTGAGATGCTCAAATTCAAAGGCGTTTCATATTTCCTAAATTTGGTGTTTCCATTCTGCACGATTCAGTCAGCTATTTTCAACCGTGCACATTCATATGAAATGCCTTCAAGTTTTCCTTCAGAGTATCAAGGCTTATGTTGTAGACTATTTCCTGTTTTCAGTCACTTATAAAAAGTTATTTTGGAAGCCTGTTATCCTTGCTTTAATGCTCTCATATTCAGATATTTCAGAAACGATTGCGTGGAGAATCAGCGACTACCAGTAAATGTTAAGTATACATCTCAAGCAATTTTGGTGAAATCTTTAGCCATTTGATATGCTTCCTGCATGTTGTTCAGGTTTCAGACAAGTACAACAATGATGTCAGGTAACAAATAACCTACTTTAGTTTTGGTGGTAATGACCCTATCGGACCAGACTCTTTTTTCCAGTTTCTCAACTACAACATTTGCTTTTTTAATGGTGGAAAAATATTAACATCCAGTCGACCATCGCTTGATCCAGTACTTATGAGGAAGGAAAAAAGTATCAACAACCTCCAGTCAAGAGTCTTTCACAAGTATTGTTAGTTTGTTTGAGGATATACTGAGTGGAGGTTGACAATCACTTTTATCTTTACGCTAATCTTCAGTCTATTATCAGTTGCAAGTCGTCTTCTATGTATGTTGCAAAATCTACATCATCTACATCATCTGCATACAGAAATATACGTATCAGGCATTTACATATTAAATGGAACCTCCTGCTCGTTGGGAATTTCAGGGAAGCAACCTCTTCACAATCTCGGAAACTGGATGGCAGAAACTCAACAAAGTAGATTGAGGTAAGTGTTGGCCCAAGAATGTCAACCTGTTTTGTTCCCACTACCCACCGCAATCTCACCCGACAGCAAGCCACTAAATGTAAAACAAGCCTTCTTGTCATGCCAGGTTGATAAAAATGATAGCACAACCAATTTCACCAAGAATCCTCCACAAAGTATCACCAGTTCCAAACGCTTTAATCATGTCTACAAAAACGTTGTATTGTGATATTCATTGTTTGATGAGCCTTTCCTGAGTGATTGTGAAAATTATGTCTTTAGTTTTTCAGTCTGGTCTGAAATGACTGTTCTTCTGTAATAAGTACTGGACAAATGTTATTCAATAACCGATTCAGTTGAAGCTTTGTGAAGACCTAACCAACTGATACCAGAAGAGTGATAACTCGGGAACTATCGTAGATTTTGAATATTTTCCTTTAAATACTGAGATTAGGACTCCATCAATCCAGTCTTGCGGCATAGTAGTACCCTTCCATAATAGTATGATTAAGTTTAAAACAACTGAAGCAACATGGTCCCCTTAAAGACCCAGCAATTCAACTGTAATCTGACCACATCCCAGTCGAATAGAAATAATTCTGGTGCCTTACCAATATCACTGATTTGATGAATTTGTTCTGCAGCAAATCATCTATGACTGTTTCATCAATGGAAGAAGAATTTAGAAAAAAATTATCAAAATCTTCAGAGCATCTTCTCAGAATACCTTCAGGAACTTTAATGGTAAGACCTACCATCAAGTAATTTCTGGGGCACAAGATAAGATGACTTGACCGAAGACTTGGCGCTGAAACTGTTCGAAAGTATCAACCAAAAATACCAACAAAAGTACTTTGAACTTCTTTCTATACGTTTATCAATTATTTTTCATCTTCTTGGGGATTGCGTTTTACTTTTTAAGCATAGAAACATATCTTTTAAATTACTTAACTTGAGTCAAATATTTCAGATAATCTACAACAAGCTTCTCTCAAGAAGCTGGTGGAATGTTGGGTCATTTCTCCCGAGAGAACTGTTCACACACGCCTTTTTAAATTCATTCTGCTATTTCCTATTGGATTGAGAGCATTGTGATAGTCGCTTCATTACCTTGACTTCAATACCATAAGCTATTTTGCGACAAATTTGGAAGCATATTAAGCCTTATTGTTCATTTGAAAAACCAATTTAGATAAATAGATTGATAGATAGATAGATAGATAGATAGATAGATACCTGCAATACACAAAGCAGAATGGCACTTTAGTTTCAAGGTTCTTGAAAGATAAATTACAGACGAAAAACAAGGTCAAATATTATATTTCTCTTACCCATAATATGCACACCAGTATCAAAATACAGAAAATCATAGTCCAAATTTCCAGTGTGAAGTTTCTTAATTCTATGTTCATCTTTTATTGATATGACCTGTTAGAATTAAAACTGTTGGCCGTAACCTTTTCTAAATATTTCTTAATATTTTCTTAACTATTGAACATACTTAATATAATTTGATCACACATAAATATATATCTGTATGTATGGGTGGATGTGTGCGTCAGGGAATTTTTAGATAAAATATCTAAGTAGTTTTAAGGATATTTCGATGATTATTTACATCACACTTAACTCATATCATGAGTTCGGTATAAGTAAAGCAATTAAATATTTTAAAGTTCGGCTATAAATCTTAATCAACAAAGATTGGTTATTACCAGCCTGTTTTACAGATCTACTTTAATCATGTGTATTAGTTGAAAAGAAAATCCTGTTGCAATATTGAAGCGTATAAGCGATTTATATTTACTAATTAATTGCTAATTCAATCAAGATAAGCGTTTCTTTCATTTTCAATAACACAATCCTGTCGAACTGCGAAACTGTTTATATTAGGGTACTGACGTATATCCAAGGCTTTAGTCAGCTCAAACATTATTCACCTTGACACTAAAATCATTAAATATTCGTGAAATAAAAGAGAGAATATAGAACTCTAAGTTATCAAGATAATTGCCTTATATAATCCAACAACAATGTTAAAGTTATCAAAGTCCAAAAAAGGTGAAAAGTATTTTTCCTGTCCATAATATATATATATATATATATATATATATATATATGAATATATATATATACATATATATATATATTTGTGTGTGTGTGTGTGTGTGTGTGTGTGTGTGTGTGTGTGTGTGTGTGTGTGTGTGTAAGAAAGAAAGAAAGAAAGGAAAGTAGAAAGAAGAAGGGGTTATGTAAACTTATGGGTCGATAATGCCCAGACGTCAGAAAAAGGGAATATTTGCTTTCACGAAATAAAATCGTGAGACTCGCGTGTCCGAAAATCATTGCTCGTTGTGAAACCATTTCACAAGTCCTCGAGGCGTTTCAGAATTACCTTAAACTTTGATTATCCTGAGGTGAGGTTCCTGATTACCTAAGACTGATTGTTCATGGCACATGTCGGGAAGAATACGAACGCTAGTAAAATTACATTGCCTTGAGGCAATTGTCTTCTTTCACACGCTATCCCCCTCCAATACACTTGTTTGTCTAAGAATGGAAATCAACTTTTGTATTGTTGCCACTGGACTGGACACATCATACCGGCTATTATGACTGACGCTGATTGATTGAAGATTTAAGAACTGTGGTTGATTTTGTTTTGTTTTGTATTTTCTTTTCAAATGTATTTTCTAGTACTTCCAATTTCGAATTACCCAGAAGAGGAATCTGAATAAATTATGGTAAGCAGAGAATGCCTTGTTCCATCTTGATTTAATAGCAAGTACATTTACTAAAATGCAACACACACACACACACACACACACACATATATATATATATATATATTAGATATAAATATATTTAATCCATGGAAAAGATTCTGCAACCCTAGGTTTAATGAAATTTTTTGCAAAACAACAATCATCAGGCAGTTAAGAAGATGGAATGAATTGAAAATCGAAAATACCACAAAATACAGATAAAAAAACCGTTAAGATTTCGTTTGTGTGTGGTTGTGAGTGAGTGTATGTGGGTGTGTTCGTATGCGTGTATGTGTTATAGTTACGTATGGATGTGTGTTTTTATGAGGTTAAGTCAGGCTAGGAACGTAGCACGTTGGGTTTAGAGGAAATGAATTCAAGTGTATATTAATAATTCGTTACATTATCTATTTAGGTGGCTATAGCTATGGAACAAAACCTCATCACTGCATGTCGGGGAGAATGAAAAAGAATTTGATTTGTAAGCGTATATGAACGGTTGTGCTATGGTAGGCTAGAATCACAGTGGGTATAAGTAAGGTTATATTGTATTTTAATATGTTGGTGTAATATTCAGGGGAGGGGATTGTATAATAATAATAATAATAATAATAATAATAATAATAAGCAAATGATATATTGCGTAAATATTATATACTATGGATCTCATATATGGCACGTGCGTAATAAAATAATAAAGGGGTTAAATAATAGTGTGTTTGTGTACGAAAATGATTATAACTGAGGGGTAGGGTGTTGTCATTGAAAAAAATAAGGAAATTGATTAAGGAACTTGATGGCGGGTTTGGGTGGCAGTTGGAAGGTTGGAGTTGTTATTTAATAGTTATATGTTATTTGTTGATGTTGTGTGGCGAATAAAATATTGTAGAAAGGTTTAGAGTTAATTTGGTAGGTAAGGTGAATGTTGAGCGTCGGGGCCTATTTTTAATGCTCGTAAAAAGTTAAAATGGTGGAGGCGTGTGGATATATCGTGTGGCGGATGTGATGGTTGGAGGAGGAAAATAGTATTTACGGTGATTCAGGGTTTTTTTTAAATATATATATATACTCGAGGTGTTAGTTAGGTTGTGTATGTGGGTTGAAGTGTGAAAGAAGATGTTCGTTCTCGTGCCTACACTTTGAAAGGATTTCAGATTTTTTTTATTTACTAGGGTGTTTTGTGATGGATAGGTGATGATGGTTAATTTTTCGCTGAGGCAAAGAAGACATATTTTTATGTTTTGTTGTTGGCAGGTGCTTGTTTTAGTATCTCCAAGGTGATTGTGGGAGAGATGTTTGTGTCTTTTAGTTGTCATATTTACGAGGATAAGGCGTTATTGGATGCGTAGTTCCTGTATTTGAAAGAAAGATTATGGTTGTGGATTCTTTGTTTTATGGTGCCCTCCATTGTACCGATGTAACGTTTGACGGAGTTGTTTGTTTTTACCGTGGCTTTGTATATGATGTTTCTATACAGGCATTTATTTGGTAGGGCGCATTTTCTTTTGACCCTACAATTGCATCGGTTGGAGGAGTGTTGTGGACTGTTGGTGGATGTTATTTTTTGTTGTGTTTTTTTATTATCTGTGCCATGTTGTTTGTGCAACTGTAGCTAACCTTGATGTTGTTTTTATAAAAGATTTTGGCTTGGGGGCTATTATTGGGGAAGTGTTCTGAGATTAAGTTAAGGAAGTCCCTACCTATATTGGATGATATGCATTTAATGTAAGGTGGGTTAAACCAAATAATGTTCCTACTTCTGTGCTGAGATTTGTCTTTTGTGGGTGTGAAGTCTATTTCTTGCTTATAACCACCGTATTTTAATGCTTTGTCGTATAGGTATTTGTCTTTGTTAAAAATATCGATGTTAGAGGAGTTGCTAGAGTGTCTACGGCTGATGGATTTTGGGATTTGTTTGGTAATTGAGATTGGGTGGTTTGAAGATGTGTGTATGTAGATTGGTATGTCGTTATCTTTTTTGTTGGGTTTGTGTGTGCAATTAGCAAAGTTTAGTGTTACGTCTAAGAAATTTACTGTTTTTAGGTTTGTGTGTACGGTGATTTTAAATCCCAGCAGTTTCAGTGCGTTGGACTTCTTTTTCTGTAGTTGTCTAGTTTGGGTCCGTTATAATATATATATATATATATATATATACAAAAATCTGATTTGTGCATGTATATTATCGTAACACACCAACTTAGGTACATCGTTGTGAGAATTTTATTGGCTCAATAATGTTAAAAGGATCTTTGTTAATAAAGCAATTAATAGCTGAATTGCTGATTTTCAAAGTGTTTATATAAAAGGTTTTACTTACCGGGTTGTTTTTTCTTTTTCATGTTTGTTATTGTTTTGTAGTCATGTCCCTACCTCAATCATTTTGTTACTTTGACACTCTAAAACATATATTAAAGATAATTCCATGAAAAATTAGATTTTCTTTACATTTTTTAGAATGGTTTGTATATTTTGTTTGTGCTGATGACTTATTTTGCAGTTCAAAAAACAGGAAAATAAGGTAAAATATTACTTTTCAGCGCATTTTTCTTACTAATTCATTTTCATAGCTTAATCTTCAAAGGAATTTTTTAAATGAAATAGAAAAAAATTCTGTTTAAACTATTTGATTAAGAGTTCTTTAAGAAAAATTATTGATTTTAAAAGAAGGCGCGTAATAAATCATATCATTGTCGATAAAAGTGTGTTTTTTTGTACATGCCTATTAATATACATACACTACTCAATTTCACTTTTTTTTAAATTAAAAAGTTGAATTTTGGATTTTCTTTGTACCTTGGACAAAAGTAAACAGTAAATAATAATGCTTCTATTGTTTGGAGTTGTGGGAGAATTTCCAGGACCTGAAACCTTATCTTTGCTTTTATTCTCTTTTTTTTATTTCTTTAATTAAAAACTGATTTTATTGTAAATTACTTTAATTGAGATTTGGTACATATGATTTATTTTGTTATGTTATGATCGACAAGCGCATTCTTAATAGCGAATCTGATCAACAGCCTGTGAATGTTGGCTATATAGATTTCAGGCACAAAAAGAAAGGCTTAGGCAAAAATTAATCTAAGAGACACTAAAAAAAAATACACAAGAAAAAACAACAAAAATGAAATCCACTAATATGTTAAAAGCAATCCCACACAAAGAGCTTATAGAAAAAAGAATATTGAAATTTGGGCATCATTTGCTAAATTTCATACCAGCTGAACATTCAAGAATTTTTAGTAGAAAGACTGGCTTTCTCACCATAAGATGAACGCGTTTATCTAAATAGAGATAAACGCACGGAAACAAAATATATAAAACTAATATAATACTGAAACCATCGCCACAACATTCATGTTAAAATAGGAAGATATGAAAAAATATAGAGGTAATAGAAAAATCATCATTAAAAAGAAGTCTACTAAACTTAAGGAATCAAAAGTAGAAACGAAAAAGGTAAAGAAATAATTAAAAACATCCAAACGGACAACATCACTGAAATAAATGATATAATCTATGCGGAAGCAAAATTAGTCAGTGATAAGAATGGCATCTTCCCAAGGAATCCAAACAGAAAAAAAAACCCTGAATGGGACAGCAGGCTAGAAGGACAAATAAAGAAACTGCGACAATAAGTAAAAGTGATAAGGAAGGAAAAACGCACAAGGATTTGTTGGGATGAAAAGACCTAAAGTAAAGAGCAAACAACTCAGAAAGGAAAACTGCAAGAGAAAAATCAAAAGATATTGATGAAAGTAAGGAGACTCAAAAGATACCAAGACAGGGACAATCAATACAAACAAAACAGGTCATTCAAAAATAACGAAAGAAACTTTTAATAACAAGTTAGTGGTGAAATCAGAAGGGCAAACCAACCATCGGATGCTAAGGAATCAAAAAAGTTTTGCAGAAAGTTATGGGTACCGAAAGAACATAACAGAAAGGCCGAATAGGCATACGACATGAAAAAAGAAATGCAAGAACTCGAAGAAGCACTCAAAAAAACCATTATAGTATACATGGACTATGTTCTTTAAAATTTACTTCCATCCATAACAGTCTTACTCTAGAACTGAGTAAATTCTTAGAAAAAACAAGTATACCCAAATGGATAAATAAGCTCAAAACTAACGTGATCCAGAAGGACCCTCCAAAAATGAAACCATCTCCTGAAACTATATACCGATAACGTGTCTACCTATGATGTGGAAAATTTTAACTACGCAGATAAAAGAAAATTCGCTTGTATGCTGAGAAATATTTCCGGAAGAACAGTAAGGATGCCGCAGAGGAACGAGAGGAACAGATGACCTACAATAAATAGATCAGCTCATCCTGAAGGAGGTCAAAACAAGGAGGAAAATTGGGACGTATTGACAACGAAAACGCCTATGATATGGTCAAGTAAACATAGATAGTAGAATTCCGAACACGTACAAAATATCCGACAAAGTCATAAACTTCATCACGAAAGCCATGAAAATCTGGAAAGTGAAATTAACAGCAGCGGAGATTTATATCTTAACAGAAGTAAAAACCCAAAGACGCATCTTCCACGGAAACTCACTCTCGCAACTACTATTTGTTATAGAAATAATGCCATTCAGTTACATATTTAGAAAATGGACAGATTTACACAATCAAATGAAAAAAATAATCACATTTGTACATGGATGACGAGAAGCGATTTACAAAAAATATAGTTGAACTGAAGATTTTGATAGAAACAATAAGATTATACATGCAGGATACAAGTGTGGAATTTGACATTGATAAATGTGCCATGCTTATGATGAAAAATGGTAAAAGAGACACAACGGAATGAATAGGACTGCCAAATCAGGAAAGCACTAGAACACTAGGAGAGAAGAAAATTACAAGAATTTGGGAATATTGGAAGCGGAAACCATCAAATAAATAGAGATGAACGATAAAAAAGAAATGAGTTCCTATGACGAAGAAGAAAACTTCTCGAAATATATATATATATATATATATATATCAAAATGAATAGGTCCACGAAGATATTTGTATTTTTTAAGAATTATTTATTTCGTTCTTACATACACATGTTTCCAGCTTATTGCTTCCGTCAAAGAACATGTGTGGCACAAAGTCATATGAGATTCGAAGGCACTCAAGTAGATTTGTTTGTCGAATGTTTTTTCAGGTTTGATATCGGTTTATATAGAGGTCACTGCTGTGTATTGTATTTCTCTTCCTCCTCTCTTTAACTTTCTCAGAGTGTGTCTACTGCTCTGTCTTTACCCCGTTAGTCTTTGATATTTGATATTTTATTTTATTAAGTTTTTCGTTGTTTTACTCAGGGTTAGTGTGTGTGTGTGTGTGTGTGTGTGTGTGTGTGTGTGTGTGTGTGTGTGTGTGTGTGTGTGTGTGTGTGTGTGTGTGATTTTTTTTCTTTTGAAGTAGTGTGGTTTGAAATTTACTGTCATTTACAATTAATTTGTGTTTATGTGTTTATATATATATACATATATGTGTATGTTAGTGTATGTATATAATTCATGTTTTATTCAACATGGGCTTGAATTCACTAATGAAGTTTTTTTTTTCTTTTATTAGAAGTAAATGTGTAGTCATTAGTTTGATATATGGGCATAGTTTTAAATTACCTTGACTACATTCGTATTGCTGTTTAGATACATTTAATTTTCTGGTATTTTAATATTGCTTTTGTGGAGTTATATTTTGGTATTGAGGGCTTGTGCTTATCCTATGTATATTTCTTTACTTTGTTTCATTCAATTATGTAGACTACGGTTTTTGAGTTGCAGCTTAAGTCATTATCTATTCTGAATTTTGTTTACAGGTTTTTAAAGTTATAGGATTTTCCTTTAATGATTATATCACATACTCCACATCTTTTATTCTTTTTTGTGTTTTCCCTGAATGTAGAAGTGATTTTTTTTTTTAAATCTTAGGTTGTTTCTGGTTTTTATGACTTTTGTTATGTCTATTATTTCTTTGATTTTGTCATTGTTTTTAAGTTCTGTGAATAGTTCACGTTGTTTTAGTTGTAGGTTGCGACCAATGCTAAAGGTTTTTCGTTGTTATATTTATGTATCAGCACATAGTTGTTGTATAGAGGTTTTGGCTGGTCGTCCAACCTTTGCTCGTCTATGTGAAGGGGTCCACAGGAGTACATCACTTATAATTTCGTCATTACTTTTCCAGCAGTGTCTCACATGTCTGGTTCGTCTAACTTTGATAGTTTTCGTGATGGGTGGTAGGTGGCCGTACAGTTCTGTGGGGTGTTGTCTCTTGGACTTATTCAATACAGCTTGCTACATTCTAGTGAAATTGTCGTCAAGTGAAAACGGAAAATATTGCAAGCAGAATGTTTTTTTCAAAGAAAAGTAATATCAAACTATACCAAGCGCACCGAGAAAAACTTTATATGATAATGATAACTTTATATATATATATATATATATATATATATATATATATATATATATTGTCATCCACAGACAGCCTGTTTCGTTCTATCAGAACTCTTCAGTGTGGCTAGACACGTAGGACGCTCGAAGCCGGGATCGAAACCCATCAAATTTACGTCAGACTAAGTCTCAGACCACTCGGCCAACAAAAGAACCACGTTGGCTAAGGGAATTTTTAAGGTATTTATGTAGCAACAGCTGCAGCAGCGTCCGTTTGTTTACATTTGTATACGCTATCGGCTACCAGATATATATATATATATATATATATACTAATCATTATCATTTATGCTTCAACTTGATCCCTAAACAAATACTTGGTAAATGATAATGAACAGCTAAATAGAGCCATTGCTGAAGACACTAAAGAAAGACATATGAAAGAAACGGTTGTCAATCTATTTGAGTATGATAACAAGACTAACCTTTAAGATGACAATTTTTTTCTTTTACTAATGAAAAAAAGAGATACGTTTATAGATTTATTTATAGTCATGAAAGGAAGTAAAGTATTCAAAAACAAAATGGATAAATTCTACCTCCAGAAATTTTGACAAACCATCTTAAAATTTGAATTTTTTATATGATTTAATATGGATCAATAAATCGGTAGTCTGAGAAGAATTTTTTCGTTGAATGTTGATCTTGAATTTTCATTTTATAATCTTAATGCCATGAAATTCATATTTATCACCGAATTATGTGCATTGACAAGCTAGTAGATTGTACTCGGTCATAGTTAACAGAATTAAAACAGTCTACCCCGTGGATTAAATAAAGGTGTTGTGAGTATAATTATGAAAATAAGATCAATAGTCCGAATATTAAAAGTGATAAAAATTATCAAGCTTCATTTCAGAAATTTTAACCTATAAATATTGCGTAAAATAAATGCTTTTTCATCATCAGGTTACAGAATTATTGATAAACTTACCTCTATCATATATATAGATAGTATCAAATAAAAATTCCTGTTGAATCTTGGTTTAAAGAAAAACGTGTAAAAATAGATGTGCTAATATTTTGGTTTCTCAAAAGACATTTGAAGGAAAGGTTTTATTATATCCTGGTGTTTACGTTGTCCTATTTATCTTTTCATGCTATTATGTCAAATGTCTTTTCCAAAGATTGAATATATATACTTTTTTAGTTAACAAATGTTTTTTCTAACGATTTATATTTTCTTCTTTTTTATCAATACATGATTCATTTTATCCTCATCTAGTATTTTATCATTACGCTTCTCTGGTCATATAACCTGTCAATCACATCAGATAACATTCAACTTTTGTTACAGTCTCCATTTTAACTAGTCCAGCAACAAAATTTTCCCGCGGTTTTTTATTTATATTTCTACGATTAAAGAAAATTAGAAATTATAATTGTTTACAAAATTTATGAAATGTAAGTAAATAGTTTCTGTTTGAATATTTCATCATTGTAATTGTCATGTCTGTCTGTTTTAATCAATATGTTGCCATCAGTAGATAAGTTCAATTAATTATATAATAAATAATATATATCAGCAAACAGAACTGTTCATTTATATAAAATAGTTTAGAATAAGAGATCCTACTCTGTGATTGTAATCTTATGCATTTTAAATTAACCTAAAGAATGAATATATCATTAAAACATAATTAAAAGCAAACATACGCACGCACATGCACACGCATATGCACACGCACACGTAAAAGCACACACAGCATTATTCCGGGACAAAAGAAAATAAAAGAAAGCATGGAAAAAGAAGAAGAAAGTTAAAGAGAAGTTAAAAAAGAGAGAAAAAAGATGAAATCACATTTATGACTATGCTAGATTATATATATAAAAGTAAGTAAAGTTGGCGGGTGACCTGAAGGCTCCCTTTTCGATAACTACTACACTAAGATGCGGGGAAGGGTGCTACTTCTTTCCCTGGATTGCTCCACTTTACCCTTGATTCATACCTTATAATGCTGAGTATTAAGCAAGGAGGTATCAAGTACCATTTTTTGATTCTTTGGTATGGCTCGACCTGGGATTGAACCCAGGTCTTCCGGCCATTAATATATATACATATACATATATATTGGATATGAACCTGGCTACAACGTGTGATTGCGGCAGAGAATTTAACAGCTCGCAAGGGTAACGAATCCACAAGGCACGCTGGTGCAAACAACGTAATTCTCCTACCGGAGAATGTAAATCGAATGATGGACTTATGAATCAGGAACACCCGTTCATTGTTCAGGGACCTATTGTTGAACGACAACGTCCTAGAGACATTCCTCGCAAGCCAAAAATTCAGTGGCCCAAGGGTAATCAGACTGCTACTTGGACACACATAGACCAGGAGCGTTCTTTTTTGCTCACCACCCATCTTAAGGGTCCCATTGATCATCAATTGTCATCTTTCTGCAGAGTTATGTATGACGTTTGCCTGGAGTGGTTTGGTATTGTAACGCATAAAAAAGATAAAACCGAAGGAAAACAACCGAATAGACGACAGTACAGAAAGGAAAATTAAGATCGGAACAGAGAATGCTGAAGCACCGATTAAAAGAAGCCCCGATTTATGAGAGGCAGGAACTTCAGAATATCCTAAGTGGCATTCAAAAAAGGATTTTGGTGATCTCCGGGGCTGAAAATTAGAGAAAACATAGAAAGAAAAAGCGTCAGGCTCGGCGAGCATTCTACTCAAATGCTTATGCTTTCGCAAAAAAAGCTTTTTGTGGAATCAAAGAGTGGCAACCTTGATGTACTGAAGGAGGAACTCGAGAATCATATGAGAATGACATACTCAGATTATTTAAATGGTATCCCAATACCTCCGCAAGGAGATTTAGTAAAACCCCAAGATCCAACGGTTATGTTTGATGATAGCGGAATAAAACTAAAAGAAAGTTCGAGATTTCGTCCATAAGGCCCGCGCAGGTAATGCCCCGGGCATGAATGGGATATCGTACAAGTTATATAAAAACTGCCCATGTGTCCTCAGGAAACTGACTGTCCTCCTTCAGCAGGCTTGGAAGTAGGGTATTGTACCACAGGAATGGTCTCTGACCGATGGAATTTGGATACCAAAGGAAATGCAGTCAAGAGTTATCACAAATTTTGACCCAATATCTCTCCTAAATGTAGAAGGGAAAATATTTTTTGGGTTCTTGCTCGTCGTATGACAACCTTTCGGACGAGCAATCATTATATAAATACATTTGTCCAGAAGGCTGGCATACCTGGCTTCCCCGGATATCTGGAACATTCACAAATGATATGGAACTCAATACTCTCAGCTAAGAGGTACAAAACAGAATTACATGTGATCTGGCTTGATCTTGCCAATGCATACGGTTCAGTTCTGCACCACTTAATCCGAATAGCCCTCGAATTTTTCAACTTCCCTAGCAAGGTTGGGGAAATCATAATGAAATACTTCAATTCAGCTTTCATGAAATTTACCGTTAAAAACTATACCACCAAGTGGCAGGCACTTGAGATCGGCATTATGATTGGTTGTGTGATTTCCCCACTTCTTTTCGTTCTGGCTATAGAACTCATTTTACAAGATGCAGCAAATACGTCGAAAGGAGTAATGAAAATGAACATCTGACTCTTCCTCCTTCCAGAGCTTTTATGGACGACATCACCATTCTCGTCCCGTCCCAAATCGCTGCCGAGGGTTTACTACAGACGTATTATGACCTTTTCACATAGGCAAGAATGAAGGCTAAGCCAAAGAAAAGTCATCGTTAGTCGGAGGATCTGTCAGGGAGGTCCATTTCAAAATTGGTGGTGATAAGTTCCCAACATTCAGGGAGAAGCCAGGAAAGAGTCTCGGACGTCTTTATTCAATCCCAGTGACTGATCGTCATAGGGGTACAGAGGTACAGAAAGTAGCCTTGAAAGAGCTTAAATCAATTGATAAAACTTATCTACCCGGAAAGATGAAGGCTTGGTGTTACCAACATGGTCTGCTACCCTGTCTTTTGTGGCACTTACAGATGTACGAGATTGCGATATATCGTGACGAACGGATTCAACGGTATGGCAGCAAATACTTGCATAAGTGGCTCGGAGTTCCTCCTTGCTTTTCGAAAGTGGGTTTATATACCAATTCTGGAAACCTACAGCTCCCAGTATCCTCACTGGGAGAAGAATTCAAAATTGGGAAAGTACGCCTTCACATGATGATGAAAGACTCAGCCGACGAGATCATTTGGAAGGCGTATCCACAAATAAAATCAGGTACGAAGTGGTCGGCCATTAAGCCCGGCCAGGATGTGGAATGCAGCCAAAGAATCAGACATCATTGCCGTCACTCAAACCAATCGAGCTGGACTGGATAGCAGGAGCAAAAAGGTATCCTCCAAAGTGGGCCCAAAAGGAAAAAGAGATATGGTGAACGAAGAAATCAGGATTTTTAAGGAGGAGCAAAGAAAGGCAGTGCTATTACTCAGGCCAAACAATGTGCTTGGACAAAATGAAATGATATCGAACCAATTAAATTATCGTGGAAATCCTTAATTGCAATGGAACCACTGGCGATATCATTCCTTCTTCGCTCTAATTATGATCCCTTACAAAATGCCACCAACCTAAAATTATGGGGATATACAAATTCGGACCTGTGTTTATCGTATAAAAGTGATCAGGGTACTTTGCGCCACGTACTATATGCATGTCCACAATCGCTTCACATGGCGACATAACAAGGTGTATGAGGTTATTATTAAGAGTTGTTAAGAGCACAATGTAAGACAGCAAACCAGCAACCTGTTACAGCCAAGGAACCCATAATTCAGCTTCTCAAGGAAGGTTTCCTCAGAGGACTGTGAGGAAAAAAAAAATCCCAATTTGAAGCTACTAAACGGAGCTAGTGACTGGGAAGTTTCAGCAGATCTCAAGACATCTCTACAATTTCCAGTTCACATCATTCAAACAGAAAAGCGGCCGGACATTGTAGCATGGTCCGATTCAAAGAAGAGTGTCCTCGTCATAGAATTGACTGTCCCCTGGAAAGAAAACCGAGAGGAAGCACACGAGCAGAAGAAAAACCGATACGAGACACTGCGTGCCGACTGTGTGGAAAAGGGTTGGATATGCCATGTGATTACTATTGAGGTTGGTTGTCGTTGTTTTCTTGGACACTCAGTCATTTCGTTTCTCTAAAAAATCGGAATCACTGGCCACAGTTTGAAAGTTGCCTCAAATCGTCTTCAGACCTCGGCGCAACATGCATCAAGTTGGATTTGGTCGAAAAGCGAGAAGTTTTCAGCATGAAGAAAATACACGTGGAACCACCATTCCCGTGTGATTACGTAAGAAACGGTTACTGTAAACGCGTAATAACATTAACAGCCGAAAGTAAACACGTTTTTTGTTTGTTTTTTAAATCACAAACTACACGCTAAAAATGAAGATTAGCATCTGCTCTTTATTGATCTGGCGTATATATATATATATATATATATATATATATACCCAGTCTGGTGGGAAAAGCTTCTTGGTAGCGCCAGGAGAGGCAGTACCGCCTTGAGCTACCGAAACTGTGTTATCACCCCTGGTTGGCGGCTGATAAGGACAGGGTATCGCACGTGCTTTCACACGTTGTATGATGAAAAAAAATATTTTGTAAAAGTATTTTGTAATTTGCTAGAAGCATAGCATAAATGATTTTTAATAGTATTGTATTTCTTTAGAGGGCTATTGCAGTGCGAAATAATAATTATTTGAGTCTAATTAATTTCAAAGTAGAAATTTCATCGTCAGAGACCTTTTTTTTAAATGAACACGGAGTTGGACGTTGGACGTTGTAACCATGGTGTCACGTGGGGAGTTAGAACGCCATGTGGGGTGTAGTTACCATGGTGCCACGTGGTGTGTTTAAACGCCATGCGCAATAAACGTGACTTCAGTTTTCCTAATCAATTTTATTTTACTTAATTTCATTTTTTCAAACTTTAAAATTCGTGTGATTAATGTTGGAAATCATTGCTTCTGCGAGTGTTTATAAACATCCAGCGAAGAAGCCATATATGAGAAATTTCAAAATATAGAAATATTTAGTTTAAGATAGAACATCCAGATAACACTGGGTCCCTACCAATACTAGATTTTAAAATCCAAATATCACCAACTAGTTTCAATAGAAAACCCACCACTAAAAACCTCTTTGTGTATTTTAAATCAGCACTTCCACTCAGAATGAAATTAAACGAATTTACAAAAGCTGCAGTGAAGAAAAAGACACAATTACGTACACCGCACACTTTATAAAGACCCTAAGAAAAAAAGAACATCTCAACACACGTGCATCCTCATTTCATAAACAATTAATTAAATGCAAAATAGTGATAATCTTTCCATTAAGATAGAAGCAATAGTAGGAAATGTTGGTAATCTCAGAATTAAAGAGGCTTTATCAATAGCTAAATTACACGCTCAGATTAACAGTAGGTTAAATACTGATTATATTATTAATTAACATGTACATTTCAAATACATATTTAAGTTTTTAAAAATAAATAAAATTGATCAGGACAACTGAAGTCACGTCTATTCTGCATGGCGCTTAAATGCTCCTCGTGGCACCATGGTTACAACACCCAACATGGCTTTCTAACACCCCTCGTGACACCATGTTTACAACGTCCAAAGAATTTGAACATCCAACACCGTGTTCATTTAAAAAAAGGTCTCAGACGATTAAATTTTTTCTTTGAAATTAATTAGACTCAAATAATTATTATTTCGCATTGCAATAGCCCTCTAAAGAAATATAATGCTATAAAATAAAATCATTTGAGCAATGCTTCAAGCAAATTACAAAATACTGAGGATAGATAGATAGATAGATGAAGTGAGAGAAAATATTTACTTGGTGAGAAAAGGAGACAAAAAATTATATTTCCTTCTAGTGAAGATGATGTGACGTCAGAACTCGTTGTTTAATCTTAACTAAAATCTAACATTTCTAAGTAACGTTTAATAATAATATTTGACAAATAATCCGTTATTTTTTTTTTTTTTAAGTTTTAAATTAAAGTTCTGTATGATTAGCTTCGTCCAATTATTCTTTATTGTTTGAAATTACCTCTTAATGAGATCCTACCTTTCCTCACTTAAGAGAAATTCTTTTCGCTAAAATCTTGCATGCATATTCAATTTGGTAGTTCAACATTAAATCGTTTGGATATCTATGAAAGACAGACTAGTAAACTCTTACCACTTATTAAAATGGATATAAATACATCTATCTATCTGTATCTTTACTTATACGTGGAAGTATTCATTGATGGTGATAGAAAGATAAATATTCTGCTTATTAGATTCTACTGTTTACGTGAAGAGTGATAATTTCTCTGGTAACACATTTTATGTGTGAGCATATAGTGTTATTTTACTTACCTAATATATATACTTCTAATGCAGTTTGTACGGAACTGTCATGTTAGAAACAAGCTACCGTTCCAAACCATTTTAAAAGAGATATGAGAAACGCAGATGATTACCACAATAAGTACAGAGGGAGAAAGAGAGGTAGGTAAGTACAAACGTATAACACGAGCAAAAGTCTGCAGTAACACCAATGCAGAAAGAAAATCGTCACAGACAAATAGATAGGTATGAACAGACCGAGCAAACTGATGTAGGAATGAACACAATGAGACGAAAACAAATATTGAAATAGACTGAATTAGAATACACAAAGGTGATGAATGGAAAGCTAATTAAATAACTATGAACAGTCTAAAATTTGAACAGTATAAAAATTCATTGATAAGATCATCTTCAATTTGACATGCAGAAATTAAAACGTATTTAACAGTTGATAAAAAGTGAAAAATTTCGTTTATATATCATCTCGTACGTGGCGTAATAATAAGACACAAACGACAAATGCTATAATGACCAAAAGTATAATAATGAAAAATGTTAACTCCTAAAACATTAGGACAATATTTACATTCCCTTCAACGTTTCATGACATGACATTCTTTGCAACATAAACTTGAAAATAACAAAAAGGAAGTTGTACTGATGTATGAAGTTTGTTTAAAATGCATTGAAACTGAAGCTATGTTTACCAAGACAAAAATGAACAGTGAATAAAAGGTTAATGTTCTTCAAAAGAGGGACATTCCATATATCAAGTTCTCCATTGGTCGAAGCACCTAAGAAGTACTGGTTTCGATATAATGAGATAATGCGTTATCATATTTCTTTTTTTATCTCCTCCACGTCCTCAATCATTTTCCCTTAAGATGAATTTTCAATTTAGAAACAAGAAAAGATTATATGGAGCAAGATCTGTTGAGTATCGAAGGTATTGCGCTTACACAATCCAATGTATTGCCAAAAAATGCCGTTTCAAAACTGACTTCTACACGTCTAGATATCATCATTAGATATCAGTAAGTTGCTCAGAATTAAGAAATTTTTAAAGAATCAAAAAATTTAGTCTTGATACTGTTTGATCACCTCTCATATATATATATATATATATATAATCGGCAAGTTCCATAAATAAAACTGTACAGAATATGACAGCCAAGCCTTCTCTATTTAATCATTACATCGCATCTACGTTTATTCCACAGTAGTTGGGGATCATAACTTTAAAAAAATCCATCAATCATATTATTTAAAATGTTTTTTTAGTGCAGAAATAAAGTATTTAAATGGAGGTGGTACGTTTAATGTGATACTGCGTCATTTCCTATTTGGCATTTTTGCATCCGGAGTTGTTCTAGGAACTAATCTTCTCAAGATATATATTTATATATATATATATATATATATATATATTGACATTTCTTAGTATCTTGAGAAGATTAGTTCCTAGAACAACTTCGGACTCATACACACAGACACATAGACACACACACATACACACACACATGAGTGTGCGTGTGAGTACATGTATGATATATATATATATATATGGAGAGAGAGAGAGAGAGAGAGAGAGAGAGAGAGAGAGAGAGAGAGTGTGTGTGTGTGTGTGTGTGTGTGTGTGTGTGTGTGTGTGAAAAATAATAAACACAGTTTTGAAAACTTTTAAAAATATATTGACTTAAAAAAAAGTTACAAAGTCTTTTTTTTAATGTCAAGAAAAATTCGTTAATTCATAAATATGTCTTAAATTTTAGATTAACAAAAAATAGTTTATGTTCGTACCACTGTTTTTTTTTATGTTTTTTTTTTTTTGTTTCAACTTGACAATCCTCCATGATAAGTTTTTGTGTATATAAAAGATTTTCCCGTTAATATGAAAATATTTTGCGACGAAAGTAAAGTTTACACGTTAATAAGTATGCAGAGTGAAATTATCACCACTGCATACTGATAGCATTAAGAGCAACAGCTGTGGCTAATATCAATTCGAATATGGTTAACGCTGACAAATGTAAACATAACTTGTTAGACAAATTAGTTGAAACAATGTTGAATTTAGATCAATTCCGAAGAATCGCATTTTTTAAATGTTGAAAAAGTAACGAAATTCATTCAAAGAAACATAGACAAAATGTAACGTCAATCCTCTTGCACGGCGTCAATTGTAATGCAATCTCTGGTCAAGGCATCCATGTGAGACCGTATCCTAACCCCTCAGGGACAATGTCATCCACAAAACCGGCAATTTGGTCCTGCATTATCCAGTCTTACAGGTTAGACCTAAGTCTCCGGTTTCAAATGTCGATTCGATTTCACCCACCAGGCACGTTGTGATTTTTTATCCTGGTGAGTAGTTATCGAGTCGTAGAATTCCGAAAACTCTCCGTTGGTCAAAGTGCAAGTTTTTTGGATGAGAATCGGGTAAACAGAAAATAAATATGACCAAGCCGATCCGATTTTAGTGGGAAAATTCTTTTTATATGTATAACATCAACAATACATATAATGAATACAATTCTCGTGGCAAAAAGTTGAATTCTCTTGAATAGGAACGATAATCAACAAAACAAAAAAAGTATTTTGTGTAATTTTATTAAAGGAGAGGGATGGCTTCGTTTTAACCCTTTTTGATGACTGTAGCTTTTTTGACGTTTCCATTCTCAGTGATAGTAATAATAGTAACAAGAGTAGTCCTAGCAGTTGGTGGAAGTAATTCTCTTCTTCGAACTTACATCACATGTTAGCTTATTCGAACTTATAGCACATGTTAGTGGACGCTTTGTTCCAGTCTCTGGCATCGCTTTCTTTCTTCTTCGAGTCTCCAATTCGACAGTCTGTAACCCAACTCTACTTAACTGCCTGCTTGCTCCTTTTATTAGGAACAGAGTCGACCTATTAACCGACACACTTCTAAAATCCAAAAACTTCACACTCGTTTCATCTTTCGGTACCCTGTCCGTATTGTCATTGTTTTAAGTTTATCTATTAATAGATCTGAGCAATTTTGGTAAACATTACATAGATTCATGTTATCTCGCTTATCGATAGAATTAACCGTTAGATCAAGACATTCTTAAATATATTTTCTAATGATAATCTGATATTTTTGTACGCTTACAAAAGATTGTATTTCGTTTTCTAAATAAAATCTGTTACATTTATATTTCAAAATTTTTACGACATATCAAGATCTTGGCAATTCGAATACGCCTCACTTTTACTTGTCGTATTCTGTTACCTTTATTAATAGTATTACTATCATCATTGTTTTGGGGTGTTATTGCCCTTGCCACAAAATGATGAGTAATCAATAAAAAATACCCTACAAAATTTCTTCTGAAAATCAAAGACTTACTTAGTAAATTAATCAAGGATTTTAATTGGTTATAATATCTATTTCCCATATCTCATTTTCATAATTTAGGAAAGAAAAGATTTTTAAAATGATTTAAGGCGAAAAATATTTTGTCTTCAGCAATAATCAAAGAAATCAGCGCTGAAAGGATTAAAAATACGAAAATGTCGATTCAAATTTTATGGCTCTACGAGCCTTTAATTTACTATACAAATAGTCTAAAAGTTCATCTACCTAGCTAATTTTGTTAAGAAACTTTTGATCCTAAAAGATGTTCTGATTCATCAGCCATCTATTTTAATGCATGCACTTTAATTTTTCATAAATTAAAAAAGAGAATTGTACATCTGAAGTAGAAACATTATTGCAAATAGATGGTGTACATAGCGAGAGCAAAAGACAAATGATTTAAACCTTTGATTTTTATGTGAACAATGGTCATTTTACAATCTTTGTTCTCAATTGGAGAATTATACTGAACTTATGTTATGTAAACATAAAACATAAAACCAGATTATAGAAAAGAAATTTACCATTTATTTTGATTTGATATCTTATGAAGTTAATATTGCTCCGTTAGAAATCTGACGGAATTTGAAGAGAAATATATATCAATTTAAATGTGTGACACGTCAAAGATTTATCGACTTAAGCAAATCTGTTTTTATCCGGGTTGTTAGCTACTGCTGTAATGCTACATAATTATTATACATTTCCATCTTGAAGAACTACCCCTAAATCCAATTAGTACTGTCTCATAGATGTCAATGACTATTTTAGTAAACTTTTTTTAAGTAGCTAAATTTGAATTATATATGATTAGTTGTCTTGTAGCAACATGACTTTTAGGGACACGCTCTATCATTTCTCCCTTCTCCGAATGCATTATTCTATCAGCAGAGAACAGACAAACAGATTTTTCTCAATTATTAATACTAATGTACTTCAATATGTATTGATGGCGCTTGTACCGTGGACACGGCGACACGAGTTCAAATCCTGGACGAGACTGATTGCATTTCACATAGCACTAATACCCTTGGGAAAGGTATGAATCCAATTATTCTCCCTCTAGCTATGGGTAAATAGTAGGAAAGACTAGGTTCTTCAGCCTTGGTTAGGCAACTAGTCTAGGAGAAGGAAAACTCTGAATTCAAACCTGTTAAACTCCGCTTAAAAATTGACCTTGTGTCATATCCTGCCCGAGCGGAGGGGTTGGTAAATAGTACCGTGGCACAATGTTAATACCTGAATAGTGATGATACAACGTCTAAGTCAATTATATAAGTGACACCATATTAATCAATAAAAAAAAAAGAAATCTAATTCAAAGAGACATTCATCCTCAAATTTTAATTTGAAATATCTCATTGATCTTGTTCTATTATGATGAAAAATACAAACAAATGCTTCACGTGCAGTAGTGATTAGCTTCCTGATTTCATGTTTTAAGTTTGGCTCACAGAAAAATCGGAAGAAGTGAGGAGTTAAACTTTGTAATGAATGTGATATGGAGAAAGAGATCATGTTGAAAGTAATTAAGTATAAAAATTCATAAAATAATTATTTCTGATTAAAATCCTGCAATAATTGATTTACTAACATTATGATCATTCTTGCTTCGAAAAACAGCGTTCATCATCCTTGTTTCTGAGAGTTTCAAACATCAACCGCAGGCATTAGTTCCTCAGCAGGCTAAATAAAATGACAATACAAAAATGCTCATACTTTTTTTTTGTTTTTTTTTAATATATTATCCCAGGCTTTTCAGATTGTGCTTTTCATTTTTCTGTCTCAATTTCTTTCGAAGAACAAATCCAAAATGAAAAAAAATTCTGATGAAACAAATTAGATAGATATGAAGTCATATTTTTGATGCACTACGCTTCAAAGAATATACGTGTTGATTTGACGTTATTGGTGACTTGGGAACCGGATACGCAGAAGAAGACAGACATCTTACACTTTGAAAGTCATTCACACCATTCCATACGTTCAGACAAATGTTTATTCATAACATAACAAAGCGTATCCATTCTAATGAGATTGTCACATTTCGTTATAGAGTAGGCAGTGGTTTTGATAAATGATTTCTTTTCTTCCCGTTTTCTTTCTTTCTTTCTTTTTTCTTTCTTTAACTCTGTTACTCTCCCTCTTTCTGACACGTACAGAGAGTGGCCTTTTTTCTTATTTTTTCGCAGTCACTTCTAATTATCCAGAGAGTTACGTGTATGAGAAAGTATAACCATATTTTCACGTTTTTTCTACCCCACCCTCTCTCTCTCTCTCCCTCTCTCTCTTTCTCTCTCTCTCTCTCTCTCTCTCCCCTTATTTTTTTTTCACTCTCTTCTTTCATAAATATTTTTAGCTAATTCTGTCTGCCATTTTTTTCATCTATCTATCTATCTATCTATCTATCTATCTATCTAGATAGATAGATAGATAGATAGATAGATAGATAGATAAATTAATTTTTCTTGATATTCAACAATACATAATGCAAACACTGAATGCCAATGTTTAATTATCAAAATTTTCTTTCCTGACAGAAATATTTCTATTCATTACAGAATAAAACTAAACTGAAATAGGAAGGTGAGTAGTGTTAAAGTCAAGGAGCAGTGAAAAGATAAACTAAAATCTACACATATTCAATTCAAATGCAATCGATTGTTAAAATACAATCGTGAATCGTTTCATTTTCCTCAACAGCCAGATTTTATTATACATAAAAACTCTCATAGGGTGATGCAACACATTTCAGCCTATTTCCCAAAATATTTTATTCAAATAAATGATTATTTCGTCATCAATGTATTTTCTATAGCTTATGTAAAAGAAACATTTCGGTTTTGAATGGTTAAATTCTTCAAGAAATATTCTGATGAAGACATGTTGGATGAAGCATGAAAGAATTTTCATGCCAGTTCTACGATTATTTGCTGTGTGACATGAACATCTTGAAAGACATTGTCATATAGTAAGATAAGCTGTTGACTTCCGTTACTTAGAAAAAGGATTTCCTGTTCCAATATGTCATTCAATAAAATCAGTTGTTCATCATACGCATCACACCATAAAAGCTTTTCCAGGTTCCACAAATTTGTAAGATAGAATTTTCTTTGAATTCTACCAAACGCATTGCAGATTCTTTTTCCCTTGTAGTATTTGTTTAGACTGAGATCTTAAAGTCTAGCTATGATTGCCTTTGTGATGGATACTCGTAATAAATGGATTTTTCATTGCCAGTAAGTATGTTTTCTAAAAATATCTTTTTTTCTGTGTCGAGTAAGAGAAAGATACGTTTTTAACAGTTGGCAAATATTCGTTTGGAACCAATATGCAACCACATGGAACCAATCTTATTGGCTTCTGAATCTTTCCAAAGATTTATAAGCAACATCTGATTTTACAAGAAATAAAAAAAATGAGTACACTTATGGAATAAAAAGATAAGTAAAATTATGAAATTTAAATTCATTACGTTTAGTTTAGGTCTTGTAGCAAAATGCATTAACTGATTATTGTTTGTTTTTACTAACCCTCTCACAATGAGAGCCAGCGAGGTATTATTTTTCTTTTTAATTGAAAAAAATTGGTCGCACTTTCTGGAGATGTGAAGTTTCTTCCCATAAATGTCGTTGAGTTAATAAAGACCAGTTATTTGTTGCGTTTATATATTCAATATAATCTTATTGTTTCTTCGTTTTATTTTTTATCGTTTTGCTTTTGCGAAGAGACCCTCAAACGAGAAAAACGTTTACACTTCACATTTAAACCCATCATAAGTGTCCATTAAGAAGCTTTAGAGCAGAAATTTAAAGATGGACAAGTGACCTGACTCCAGCATACATCTCTGCTCGTCCCTTCTCTTCAAATATTCCCCGGAAGACCAATATCTGGCTGACCCTTTAAACTTTAATTTATGTTGACACTTGATTTGCTTTCAATCCTTCACGTTTTCTGCGTTTTCATCACTTTTTCTTTCTGTGTCTTACAATTTTAATTTTTTAAATTTATTTTTCCTTAATTTATCTTACCGCCTCTCGTTTTTTTCATTCTTTCATCCTGTCTCTATTTTTCTAATCTTCTTTCTTTCTTTCTTTCTTTCTTTTCGTTTGTCTTCCGGATTATATTCTTGCATCGTTTTCTGGTTGTTTTTGTTAATTTTGTTCATTCTCTATATTTTTTCATTCCTTTCATCCCCTCTGTGATTTTTCTTTGACCCTTCATCTCTCTTTTGTTTTAATCTTCTTTTTTTGCCACCTGTTTTTTTTTTTTTCTCCCTTGTTTTGTTTGTTTTGCTTTGCGTTATTTCCTTTTATATCTGTCCATTTTTTTTCCTTGTCTCATTGCTTTCCTTATTGTTTCCTTCCCAATATTGAATTCCTGGTCTTTCTCCTTTCCCATTTCTTTTTCATTAGACTTCTTTCTCACTCCTCTTTTCCTTTTTTGAATTCGTAAATTTCCTTAATCAGTCTTATTTCTGACAAACGTTTTTTTTTCTTTTTCTTCTTCCGTTTCGTCCTCATTTCAGTGCTGAATAAAATGACCAGTTTCTGTTTCCTTTCTATTTCTTTTTTCTTAATTCCTTTTACCCTTATTTCTTTTTCATTCTGCTTGTATTATGTAATATATTGGAATCAATCCGTATATATATGTGAAAAGACAGACTGAATCTTGAATGTGTAACTACATATATACATAATTATTATTTATATATACACATACTTGTACATACATACATACATATATATATATATATATATATATATGCACACACACACACACACACACACACAAACACACACGCACACGCACACGCACAAACACACATATATATATATATATATATATGTGTGTGTGTGTGTGTATATATATATATATATATATATATATATATATATAAATTAAAGTCCAAGAATGTCTTATATGGAATAATTCAGATGTAAAAAATATGAGGTTTCATATTAATCAAACAAAGTGCTCGATGTATCGCTCTTAACATGTAAGAATATATAGAAAAGCTCTCATACAGACCAAATATATCTGTAATATCAAGGAAAATTCAATAAATATTATGCCATCATAAATCAATCTTGACAATTCGCTCATTACGAATTGCATCGTCAAATGGCTGAATAATTCATATGGAGATAATAAACATAGTTTTTTCTGGAGAAAAAACTTTTTTCATTAAAAAAAAAGTTTTAAAATTATTAATTAAATTTATTTTGAAAAATTCCAAAAATAAAAAAACAAAATAAACCAATAAAATAATAAACCAAATGAAGTCCCTATAAAATATTGATAAGATAATATGTTAGGTTAAATTGTTACGCTGTTAACTCATAAATTGGAAGGCAAAGGGATATTTAAATTGTTAATTTATAATAGTTAATTTATAATAGGAGTTTTTGAGATAAAAATTTGAGATTAAATTTGGGACACATGAACGGAGACTATATTTTATAGGGTGGTTGTTGATATAGCCCCGGTTGTTATAACGGAACTGGTTTATAATTTTATTGGTCTATTTTGCTTTTTTATCAGAGGAATTTTTTTTAAATAAATGTAATTATTAATCTTTAAATGTTTATTTCAATGAAAAGCTTTTTTCCTCCGGAAAATAACTCTATTTATTATCTCCATTTGAATTATGCAGCCATCTGACGAGGCTATACGTATTTGGCTATTTGTCGAAATAAATTTATAATGCTATAATTTCAATAGAGTTTTATTTGATATTTCAAATACACATACACACACACACACACACACACACACACACATATATATATATATATATATAAATGTTACTACTAGTATTCTTAAAAATATGTTCTATACAAAACGAAACTTGTAAGGAAAAAAGTGAAAGACAAAGATAAGCAAAGACTACGTTAACAAATTACAGTGTATTCACTTGGGTTTGTACTTCTGGACGTTTGATCTCTAACACACACACACACAGATAGGGAGAAAGACAGAAACAGAGACAGAGAGAAGAGAAGTTTACCATATTTACCCAACCCCTCCGCTCGGGCAGGATATGACACAAGGTCAATTTTTAAGCGGAGTTTAACAGGTTTGAATTCAGAGTTTTCCTTCTCCTAGACTAGTTGCCTCACCAAGGCTGAAGAACCTAGTCTGCACTACTATTTTACCCATAGCTGGAGGGAGAATAATTGGATTCATACCTTTCCCAAGGGTATTAGTGCGATGTGAAATGCAATCAGTCAGGTCCAGGATTTGAACTCGTGTCGCCGTGTCCATATCCTGCGACGATAACAATTACACCACGGGCACCTTCATCAACACCACGGCCACCTCCATGCATGAGAGAAGAGAAGTTTACATCCTTCCAGATTTTATACATACGACTGCTGTCTAAAAAAGTTACAAACATTTACTTTTCCAACATGTTTGTTATTATAAAAATATATGATTTTCCTTAGCTTATCAGCACTAATATGTTGCTTTTGCACGTAGATACCATCGAGATTGATACAACTGTCCCATCAGTGCACAAGCATATAAATATCTTCTTCGAAGTACGTGGCATCAAGTCAATTGTTCTTCAGTCAGTCGATGAAATTATATCCAACAACTGATTATTGTCTTTTGTTGTTGATAACATTGCATATGCTGAAGATTTGATTCACAATTACAGATTGTACAAATTTCTTAATTGAGTTGCAGAATTTTAACTTCCGAAGTTGATGGTCTACGAAATTGTTTATGAGAAAGTACCATCTCGTTGGATCCTAAAGTAACTGACTGAAGAACAAGTGATTTAACGGCATTAACAGAAGGGTATTAATGCTCGCGTGTACCGATGGGATATATCCATCAATCCTGAGGGCGAATACAACGAAAAGTAGGATAGTAATATTGGTAATATTTGAACAATTTCTTATTTGTATATTAATTGATATATGTGATAAGTAAACGTTATTTCGAACATCCTAAGTACATACATGAGCGCTCTCCGCCTTTCTCCCCCCCCTCTCTCACACACACACACACACACACACATACACGCAAACAGTGATCTCTCTTTTTCCCTCTCCTCTCTTTCTCTCATATACACACACATTCATATGCATATATAACTATATATAACGCATATAAATGCATGATAAATAGAAGCTATATGTGAGTGCGTGTAATATTTTGTGCACATTTATATATATATATGCATATATATAAGTTTACATTTCCAGACACATGTGCATACACGTATATGTAACAGGAAGTACTCACGATGTTATGGTTTTGCTCCAAGAAAATGACACGACGATCCGAGTTCAAATCCTGGACGAGGCTGTTTGCATTTTATATAGCCCGGGTATTCTCTGGTATGAATCCAATTATTCTTCCTCCAGTTTTAAGTATCAACCGATCGAGAAGGAAAACTTTGAATACAAACATGCTAAACTCCACTTAAGAATTCACTGCAGGGCATGCAGAGGGGTTTATATATATATATATATATATATATATATATATATATATATATATATATATATATATATACGGATGTATGTTTCAGTCTCTATACCCACTTAGTATTTGCATATATTACCTGATAGTCTGATCAAACATTTATTGCATTTAGTTGTGTGCCTTCAAATTACCCGTGTCAGATATAAGAAAATTGAACAAATGAATCTCAAATTCTGGTCGACGGTCACTGGTGTCAATTCATTCAATTATAATGCAAAGCTTCTTTCTTTCTTTATTTTCCCGTTCATTGAAATAAGATCGAATGTAAGAATATATTTCATATTTAATGACCAGCCAGACACATAGATTTCAAAAGTTTTTTAAATACTTCATTGAAAGACAAAGTAAATATTACAAGCTGGAGATAGATAGATAGATAGATAGATAGATATGAAAACAGTGAGATCGAAATTTAAAATGAGGTGAATTAAATGAGGTGAATTATAAAAATAAATAAGGAAGTGTAAATGATTTCGATAAAACTCCAATGTTTATTCATGTCATACCTTTTTTTTTCTAATTTCCATTATACAACGTGTGAAAGCACATGCGATACGCTGCCCTCATCAGTCGCCAACCAGGGGTGATAACACAGTTTCGGTAGCTAAAGACGGTACTGCGTCCCCTAACGCTACCAAGCAGCTTTTGCCACCGGACTGGGAATTAAGAGAATTATATATATATATATATATATACGCCAGATCAATTAAGAGCAGAGACTACATTGGACGTTAATCTTCATTTTTAGTGTGCAGTTTGTGATTTAAAAAAAAAACTCGTTTACTTTCGGCCATTGATGTTATTACGCATTTACAGTAACCGTTTCTTACGTAATCACACAGGAATGGTGATTCCGCGTGTATTTCCTTCATGCTGAAAAATTCTCGCTTTCGACCAAATCCAACTTGATGCATAATGCACCGAGGTCTGAAGACGATTTGAGGCAACTTTCAAACTGTGGCCAGTGATTCCTCTAAAGAAATACAATACTATAAAAAATCATTTATGCTATGCTTCTAGCAAATTACAAAATACTTTTACAAAATATTTTTTTTCATCATACAACGTGTGAAAGCACGTGCGATACCCTGTCCTTATCAGCCGCCAACCAGGGGTGATAACACAGTTTCGGTAGCTCAAGGCGGTACTGCCTCTCCTGGCGCTACCAAGAAGCTTTTCCCACCAGACTGGGTATATATATATATATATATATATATATACGCCAGATCAATAAAGAGCAGAGACTACATTGGATGCTAATCTTCATTTTTAGCGTGTAGTTTGTGATTTAAAAAACAAACAAAAAACGTGTTTACTTTCGGCTGTTAATGTTATTACGCGTTTACAGTAACCGTTTCTTACGTAATCACACGGGAATGGTGGTTCCACGTGTATTTTCTTCATGCTGAAAACTTCTCGCTTTTCGACCAAATCCAACTTGATGCATGTTGCGCCGAGGTCTGAAGACGATTTGAGGCAACTTTCAAACTGTGGCCAGTGATTCCGATTTTTTAGAGAAACGAAATGACTGAGTGTCCAAGAAAACAACGACAACCAACCTCAATAGTAATCACATGGCATATCCAACCCTTTTCCACACAGTCGGCACGCAGTGTCTCGTATCGGTTTTTCTTCTGCTCGTGTGCTTCCTCTCGGTTTTCTTTCCAGGGGACAGTCAATTCTATGACGAGGACACTCTTCTTTGAATCGGACCATGCTACAATGTCCGGTCGCTTTTCTGTTTGAATGATGTGAACTGGAAATTGTAGAGATGTCTTGAGATCTGCTGAAACTTCCCAGTCACTAGCTCCGTTTAGTAGCTTCAAATTGGGATTTTTTTTTCCTCACAGTCCTCTGAGGAAACCTTCCTTGAGAAGCTGAATTATGGGTTCCTTGGCTGTAACAGGTTGCTGGTTTGCTGTCTTACATTGTGCTCTTAACAACTCTATTACCACCTATAACACCTTGTTATGTCACCATGTGTACATGTGAAGCGATTGTGGACATGCATATAGTACGTGGCGCAACGTACACCGATCACTTTTATACGACAAACACAGGTCCGAATTGGTATATCCCCATAATTTTAGGTTGGTCCCATTCGGTAAGGGATCATAATTAGAGCGAAGAAGGAATGATATCTCCCGTGGTTCCATTGCCATTCAGGATTTCCACGATAATTTAATTGGTTCGATATCATTTCATTTTGTCCAAGCACATTGTTTGGCCTGAGTAACAACACTGCCTTTCTTTGCTCCTCCTTAAACATCCTGATTTCTTCGCTCACCATGTCTCTTTTTCCCTTTGGGCCCACTTTGGAGGATACCTTTTTGCTCCTGATGATGTCTGATGCGTAGGCTGCATTCCACCTCCAGGCCGGCCCTAACCCTGCCAACCACTTCGTACCTGATTTTATTTCTGGATACGCCTTCCGAATGATCTCGTCGGCTGAGTCCTTCATCATCATAAGCCGGCGCACTTTCCCAATTTTGAATTCTTCTACCAGTAAAGATACTGGGTGCTATAGGTTTCCAGAATTGGTATATAAACCCACTTTCGAAAAACAAGGAGGAACTCTGAGCCCCTTACACAAGTATTCATTGCTACATTGTTATCTGTTCAACACGATATATCGCAATCTCGTACATCTGTAAGTGCCACAAAAGACAAGGTAGCAGACCATGTTGGTAACACCAAGCCTTCATCTTTCCGGGTAGATAAGTTTTATCAATTGATTTAAGCTACTTCAAGGCTACTTTCTGGACCTCTGTACCCCTATGACGATCAGTCACTGGGATTGAATAAAGACGTCCGAGACTCTTTACCGGCTTCTTCCTGAATGTTGGGAACTGATCACCCCCAATTTTGAAATGGACTTCCCTGACAGATCCTCCGACTAACGATAGGCTTCGACTTTTCTTTGGCTTAGCCTTCATTCTTGCCCATGTGAAAAGGTCATAATACCTTTGTAGTAAACCATCGGCAGCGATTTGGGATGGGACGAGAATGATGATGTCGTCCATAAAAGCTCTGGAAGGAGGAAGAGTCAAATGTTCATTTTCATTACTCCTTTCAACGTATTTGCTGCACATCGTAAAATGAGTTCTATGGCCAGAACGAAAAGAAGTAGGGAAATCACACAACCCATCACGATGTCGATCTCAAGTGCCTGCCACTTGGTGGTATAGTTTTTAACGGTAAATTTCATGAAAGCTGAATTGAAGTATTTCATTATGATTTCCCCAGCCTTGCTAGGGAAGTTGAAAAATTCGAGGGCTATTCGGATTAAGTGGTGCAGAACTGAACCGTATGCATTGGCAAGATCAAGCCAGATCACATGTAATTCTGTTTTGTACCTCTTAGCTGAGAGTATTGAGTTCCATATCATTTGTGAATGTTCCAGATATCCGGGGAAGCCAGGTATGCCAGCCTTCTGGACAGATGTATTCAAATAATGATTGCTCATCAGAAAGGTTGTCATACGGCGAGTAAGAACTCAAAAAATATTTTCCCTTCTACATTCAGGAGGGATATCGGGCCAAAATTTATGATACCTCTTGGTTGCATTTCCTTTGGAATCCAAATACCATCGGTCAGGTACCATTCTTGTGGTACAATACCCTACTTTCAAGCCTGCTGAAGGAGGACAGTCAGTTTCCTGAGGATACGTGGGCAGTTTTTATATAACTTGTACGATATCTCATTCATGTCCGGGGCATTACCTGCGCGGGTCTTATGGACGAAATCTCGGACTTCCTTTAGTTTTATCCCGTTATCATCGAACACTACCGTTGGATCTTGGGATTTTGGTAAATCTCTTAAAGGAGGTATTGGGATACTGTTTAAATAATCTGAGTATGTCATCTTCAAATGATTCTCGAGTTCCTCCTTCAGTACATCAAGCTTGCCACTCTTTGATTCCATAAAAAGCTTTTTTGCGAAAGCATAAGGATTTGAGTAGAATGCTCTCCGAGTCTGACGCTTTTGTTTTCGATGTTTTCTCTGATTTTCAGCTCTGGAGATCACCAAAATCCCTTTTTGAATATCATTATCTTTAATGATATATTTGGCATTTATATCTATCAATTCTTATCTATGAAAATTTTTAATTAACTACAAAAACTCTGAAGTCAACATTGTTTACAAAAATTAGATATTAATTTTTTAAATCTGTCGGTTTGTCTTGTCTTACTGTTAGCAGCCATAAACGAATACTTTAACTAGCCAGTATATATATTTGCAGTCCTGTGCAGAAGTATTTTGCCACTATTGTAAGTTACTACTAATTACCAACTTATAAGTAGTTTTGCATTGCGTTTTTTTACAAATGAAACATTGGCCACCCTGGAGTCATTTCTTTACTTAATCATTATATTTTGTGGTGTGAGATCTGAATGGGAGGGGAAGATACGAGACCACCTCCAAAAATGTCTGTGTAAAACTTTTCGCCAACCTCACATAAACCAATTTAGATTCACTGTTTAAAGACGGGTGGTGAAAATTTTGCTTTGGTATCAGAGGTTCTGATAACATTCGCAGATTGGGTTTTATTAAGCTGAATCACCTACTTTGAAAAGTTGAGTTTATTTCTCGGCGCCTGAGCACCAAAATAGGGGAATACCGAAGGCACCAAACACTTTTGGGTCTAGCCATGCGTGTCTCGATTTATGCGTTGCTCCCCATCATAAAACGACCTTGTGTCATATAACTCCCAGGTGTGAAGTCAATTAAATAGCCATTATGGGGAAAATTTCCAAAAAATGAGGATGAAGGTTGTGAAGATAGCCAAGAATATGAGTCAATGAGCATTATTTTTATTAGCTCTAATATTAAGTATTTCTCATTCCTATTTTTAAAAATCTGGGCGTAAGATGAAGGATATATCTACCTATTGAATGAAATCTAGATAAATTGTATCATGTTTTGACATGATTTATTCATGTGTCCATATATTCGTTCTTCATTTCATCCTGTTAATTTCTATGAAACTATCCATTAAGTTCTTCTGTCGTCCCTTAATCCATTCCTGTTTGATGAATAATGCGTCCGTCGAATATTCTTATCACTATTAAAATGTGATGACCTAAAATTTCAATCTGCTCAAATTATATCTTATTATTCTTAACTCTGCTATAATTATTCTGTCGAGTATTTATTCTCCATAATATGCAGAAATTTAACTATCGTACTATCAATAATGACAGAGATTTAAGCCTTACTCGACATTATAACAACCGAGATAACTTCTTCCTGTATCTAAGATAGTTAGGGTATTAAAAGCCACTAATTTTCAGTTTCATATTGACATTCATTTATAACACTATATCAAATGCAAGAAATGGAAGAAACCGTGGTTTACAAGTTGTTTTGAGCTATTTACTCATACGATAATTGGATGTGATAGAAAGCATTTTTGTTTTGGATGGCCACATGTGGATTTATATCCAGAGGAAAAACTACTCCCGAAGCACTTGCCATTTGGCAAGCATCGGACGTTTGTATATTTGTGACATTCAAAGATACGAACAGTTTTCAATATAATATTTGCAGAAGGAAATAGAATAACGTCCTATTTATCGATATTAAGTTTGGCAAAGTGTTTTCTTTTGAAAGGTATTTTGTTTATTATGAATGTCCCGTAAACAATGAGCTTTCTAATTGGATTAATCCAGTTTTAGTAAATACCCACGAAATTAAATCGAAATATTTAATGAATTCAGTTGAAATAGTTTGTGATACTTTAGCTACCTTCTGCATCACGGCAGTTTTTCTTTTAAAATAAATGTTCATGCGGCTATATTAACGTTTTTCACTTGTTTGGACTTTTCTAATCTTCTTCTTCTTCTTCTTCTTCTTCTTCTTCTTCTTCTTCTTCTTCTTCTTCTTCTTCTTCTTCCTCCCGATTGTTGGAATTGGGTGTAAAAAGGGCAGACGCTCGACAAGACGCTTGCAAATCCATGTATTTAAATGCATTGTAACTTAAAGCGTAGTATAATGGAGAGCTAGCTAGAGAAGCAAATCATTGTTAGTGAGTTCAATTCTTACTGTGCTCTATACATCTGGTCTTTTGCAAAACTAGACTCATTTTGTAAATAACAAGTTAAAGCATGATTTCTTAGCTGAAAATAAGGTGATATCAACATATGTGGTAGTATATAGGATGTTGAAAATCAAAAACTAGTCATTTTTGGTACTCAACAATTGACTCTCTCTCTCTCTCTCTCTCTCTCTCTCTCTCTCTCTCTCTCTCTCTCTCTCTCCACTTGATTCTCATTTTACACCTACCAACTCATCAGGATTTATCATTTCTGTTGAGCCTCCTTGACAAAAACTAATAACCTACTTTTTTTGTTGATACATGTAACCATTAAGGTTTTCTAACTGTTTATAGATTATTTTTGCAACTAATGAAAAGCTGAACCTACATACAAAATAGACAAATGCACATAAAGTAATTCGTAATATATTCAGTATTTCGTAAATATATATCAATTCAATAAATGAAGTTTGAACTTCATTGGCACGACACCACAGTAATTGATATCAATAAAATTATATTGGTTATAATTGCATTGATTATTTAATCGAATGGGGATAGAGGGTGTGTGATAATGAAGCATGCCATGAATGAATTACACAAACTTTAAATTTCTCACAAAATTTTTATTTACTTATTTTACTTGTGTAATTTAAAACCTTTAGGAATCATGAAATATATACTTTATTAAAATCCAACACTATTCAAGTAAATCTATTTCTATTAAAACAAAAAGGTACTAGTGGACAGACATAAAGGATTATAGGAAATTAGGTCTCCTTGCTGCAGAATTTAAATTAATTTTAACTGACTGGACACTGACTTCCCATCAGTCTGTCTGTCGTACTGTCTGTCTCTCTTGAGTCTGCAAATGATATATTGAGTATAACCTGATTTAAATAAGAAGCAAATAAGAAAGATCCTACTCAAGCCAATACGATGTAAAATCTCGTAATATGATTTTTATTTTGTATGGATACGCATTCATTTCTTATGTATAAAAGACACTCTGGTCAGATTCTTGAGTGGACATATCTGAACATTCAATCAAGAATTCTTCCATTATTTTTTATTCTTATTAAGAAAGAACTTTGTTGCTCGTTAATGATGAAATTTGCCAGAAAACATTCAAATAAAATATAGCTTTTTTATTATATTCTCCTTCCTTGATTATTCCTTTAATCGTTTAGTAAAATATATTGTTAAATTAGCAATATTCACATTTACAATTTAACTTCCGCTTGATTTTTTATAAACCTTGCCAAAGTAATTAATAACCAGTTCGTTATAATTGAAAACTGATGACATGTCAAAAAGTGCTTCATAATTGGTGACGTCAACATACGAAAAAAGCAGTATTTATCAACTTTGTCACATATTCCTAACTATAGAGACAATTTTACTGCTATTATCACCATCATCGTTGTTTTCATCACAATGAAAGCATAAAGAAAAAAACTCTCTAAAAAGAGAAAGGTAAAAAGACTACAAGAAACTTTTAGAAAAAAATGGTTGAAACAGCAGACAAGAGAGTAAAAAAGGAGATTTAATGATTGCTAACAATTGCTAACAACATACATGATATATTAGTAGTTCAATATGTTTGCTGGTCTTTTGATTGATTAGTGGTAAATTTAGTTGTCACTGGTAAATCCATTAAATCTTAGCCTGTAAAACTCAACTTGATCGGAGAGCAACCATTTTATACTGATAATATTAGTTTTCCGCCACATTTTACGAATGTAAAATATAAATTGGAGATGATATAACCTGGAATCAAACAAAAATGGCTAATAGAAAATAAGAATCTTATGAGAGTCTAACATAAGCAAATATTCATATGTTTGTAGGTACTATTTACCAACCCCTCCGCTCGGACAGGATATGACACAAGGTCAATTTTTAAGCGGAGTTTAACAGGTTTGAGTTCAGAGTTTTCCTTCTCCTAGACTAGTTGCCTAACCAAGGCTGAAGAACCTAGTCTGTCCTACTATTTACCCATAGTTGGAGGGAGAATAATTGGATTCATACCTTTCCAAGGGTATTAGTGCTATGTGAAATGCAATCAGTCTCGTCCAGGATTTGAACTCGTATCGCCGTGTTCATTTCCTACGGCGATAACGACTACGCCACGGGAACCTTCATATGTTTGTAGGTGAATATATAAATGCAGACCTTCTTATAAATTGAGGAAACAAATGGAATGATAAACAAATTTCTGTTTGCACTAATTCCGATAATGATCAATACACTTAAATGTCTGAGAAATAGTTCAAGAAATAGATTTTTTTAACGTTTTCATTATCATTTCTCGGCTTTATTTCTTTTTCTTTTCCTCTTCTATCATGGTTTTCTATTCAACTTAGAATTAAAATGACAAAATATAAAACCTGTTGTTGACTACTTCTCATACTTTTAGTGTGGTTTCTTTGTATAAGGAGAGTACTGATACTCTTTAACCCATAGCTGGTAGGGTAAAAGTGGTTCATGCTTTTTTCCCCAAGGGTATTTATCTGAAAGTGAGCGTAATAACATCACTGGAGTTCGAACTAGCTTACTATGATTCCGCAGTCTAGTACTTTAACCATTACACCACGAGGACAATCCAATCATACTTTTAGGTAAATTTTAAACCTGAAGAAGGAAAATAGTAAAATTTCTAAGTGAACCTAATGTTTCCGAAATGAGGAGATTTTCTTTTATTTCTATTCTCTTCGGTCGATGGTTTTTACCAGCTTTATCTATTTTATTTCAGAATCTATATTATTTTAGAATTTTGACTGAGGAATATAATTCAGTCACAAATCTATTGTTATTGCAATTCACTTATTTTTCGATTAAATATGATATCAATTTCAAAAATTTATGAGAGTTGAATCAATAATTGAAGGATTTCAGTAAGTAAAATATATATTAATTTAGTCTTTTCAGTGATAATTCATATACAAACTGTTTTCATGTGAATGGGATAATCTATATTTTGAGTCACTCTCTCATGATGTTGTCAATTTGAAAAGGAATAGTAGAATGAGTCAATAAAATTTTAAGAAACGCAAGCATTATGGCGAAACAATCAGAGAAAGTTTAAATAAAAGTCTTATTTTCATATGAATATTTTTAGTTTTCCAGAATTTATTCTCGAAAATTTTAATGAGGAAAATTTGAGAGGTTTACTTGATGTGAATAAAATTAGTTTAATTTGATTAAAATACTTTTAACAAGTATTTAATTTTTTTTTTAAACTAGATTATTAACATTCAAAGGCAATTTTTCTGATCTTGATTTGCATGTATTATACTGCAAATGTTCTCTCTGGAGAAGATGTTACTGTGAGGAAAAACTTTTCCGTTTCTTTTTCTTTTACTCCCTTCTCTCATGCACTCACTTTTTTTCTCTTTCTGTCTCTGTCAATGTCCGTTTCTCTCACTTTCACATACACACACTCACACACACACATACATACACACCAAAACACACAGACACTCTCCAAAACACATACATACACATATTCTCTCTCTCTCTCTCTCTCTCTCTCTCTCTCTCTCTCTCTCTCTCTCTCTATCTATCTATCTATCTATCTATCTATCAATCTATCTATCTATCTATCTCGTTTTATTATCGTATTCGGTGTAAGAATTCATATTTTTCTTATTAGGATTTATCAAGATAAGTGCCATGATCAATTGATAATGTTTCACCGAATAATCATGTGTTTCTGTCGCTATTTGCTACGAATTATGTCATTTATATTATCCTTTCCTTTGAGAGATGTTACTTTAGCTGTTAATTTTGTCTTTGTGTTACGTCATGAAAAAACACATGAAGAAACAAATGAAAGATAAATGAGCACTTAAGTAAAAAGAATATTTAATTCCAGCTGATGAAGATATCAAACTGAAAAATTATTTTTCAGTTTCATATCTTCATCAGCTGTAATTAAATAAATATAAAAATAAAATATAAAATAAATATAAAATGAACAAAACAGCAAAAATGTGAAAAGAGACACAGAGGTATTAGTAATAACTAAATATTTGCACTCACACGGAGGATTCGGTGAAAATTTATCATTCTAAGAGAAATTGAATTACTACACATATTTACGTATAACTCACTGTTACTTGTCTTCTTTAGTAAAACGTGATTGTAGTTTTCCCGGAGACAAAAGTTTTAGTCCTTAAATTAAAGTCCTTCCTATTAGATTATGCTACATTAGAATATAACAGTTAAGAGATTTTATTAATTTAATAATAAATGCAATGATAAATATAAAAACTTTTTCACAGCTTTCACTTAAGTAATGAATTTTAAAAATTGCTTTTAAAAGTTACAGAGAATTTGGCCGAAAATATAAATAAGTCTCAAATAGATTTTTCACTTATTTTAGGTTTAAAATTGGACCTATGATTACATATTGCAACATGTTTACTATTCAAGTCGGGATTTATAACTATGGTTTTAATTCGTACAGCAGCAAGGAATGCAAGCACACGAACAATTATGAACGAAGGGAGATAACTACAAGTGACTAAATATCAGACAACTTTAGTCAGCATGCCTTAGCGGTTGCAAGCGAATTATTTTGTATAAGGGTAATGATATATGCATGTACCTATGAGAAAAGCATATATGAAAAAGTAAAGGATTTTTCATCTTTTCTGACAATGAATAATATAAAAATATTTTCTTTAATGAGTGAACCAGTGCATATGCACACACTGGGAGAAATGTGTTTGACACGGTTGGACGTTTAAGTTTTAATCTGACCATCTACCTCTCTCTTCACCAATCACAGTTTATGCATATCTATCGATTAATCTGTCTCAATCTGTTCCAATCTGGGAATAAATGGCTGATATGGGTGCATATCGGCCACAAGCACTTGATGCTCCAGTAAAATATCCAGACAAATTTATTTATTAATTCATATTATTACAGAAAACTAGCCTTATCTCTGTCCACCTGTATATAGACATATGTATGTTATGTAAGTATATTTATGTCTATTTACCGATGTTTCTAGCTTTTTTCGTATAGATTCCTTTATGTTCTGTCAGCTATGTTATTTACAACAAGGAAATTTTGTTGACAGTTATGTTTTATCTATAATTATAATTATATAACTCAATCAACAGATATATATATATATATATATATATATATATATATATATATATGTGTGTGTGTGTGTGTGTGTGTGTGTGTGTGTGTGTGTGTGTGTGTGTGTGTGTGTGTGTGTGTATATCAGATGAATGATTTCAATAACATATATATATAAATCAGTTAAATGATTTAAATAATATATATATATATATATATATATATATATATATATATATATATATATATATATATATATATATATATATATATATATATATATATATAGTATTCTTTGGTCCAGTTAAACATTTTTTTTATCCAAAAGATCTGAAGAAGTCCTATTAATTTTTTTTCGTGTTTTTTGAAATTTCAAAAATGCGTAACAGGATGGAAATAAATTTATAATCCTATGTGACCGGTTTTGTTGTTTTTCTTAAAGTATATATATATATATATATATATATATATATATATATATATATATATATATATATATATATATATATCAATTGAATAATTTATTCTTTGGTTCCGATTTTGGGATTTTAAATAGAGTTTAACCAAGAAGTTTTCCTCTTTAAATTTTCAAAAATTTCCCATCAAAATTACTTTTCAAAAATTAACTGATTCATAATTTGGTCAGCAAAAGAAATACACAATTTTAAATCTCTATTTAAAAGCTCACAACAAGTAGTCATGTGGAAAAACCCCTAAATATGTATTACTTAAGTTGTCGTCAAAACGAGGTGTCTTATTGTCAGTGAAAGTTTCAGAAACTATACCTGTTGAGGAAGCATTTTGTTTGCTTGAATTAAGCAAAACGTATTTTAGAAGGGGGTTTAGATTACATACAATTGGTACAAGAAATTTGAAATGTCACGATGTTTGTGCCAATATAAAAAACCTGGTATACCATCACAATCTGAAAAAGAATTGGAATGTATTCGTACTACAAAACCCACATACATCAACAAAAAGATCAGAAGGTCAATTTTGCCACAAGACTTTTTTGAAAATTATGCAGAAACTTTTAAAAATGATTCTTTAATAATTTCAATTTTTACAAAGTTTTAATGATTAGAACAAAACTACTCGTGTTTGTTGCTACGTAAAATACTTGTGAAGATGAAAAGGGATTATTTTTATCTAATTTTCAGCAATATATTTCTAGTGTTTCTCCACAAAACTTCATGTCAATATTTTAGATAATTTTTATCTAAAAATTTTAAAACACTTTCTTTTGTAGCCAATATATATATATATATATATATATATATATATATATATATATATATATATATATATATATATATATATATATATATATACATATATATATAATATCAGGAAATTTACAATATTTTCTCTAAGAAGCTTTTGAAGACATGAAAAGTTAAGTTGACCCTGTGGGTATTAATTTAAATTAGTCTTGTTAAAATGATATCAATAATAATTCATATAATAAACTGGAGAGACGCCGGGGTGAAGTGGCTAATATGCTGGACAAGCCAGTCTTTTATTACATTCACTTTCAGACCAATACTCTTGGTAAAAGTATGAACCTCCTTATCACTCTGCTATAAGTTTAATTCTACTACTACTCTTCATCAACAAAGAAAACTTTGCCATTAGATTACCCACGAATGTTGATATGCTATTATACAAAAAACAAAATCATATGATAAAAAATTTACAAATTAATCTCCCACACACACTTACGCACACACATATATGTGTTTGTGTGAGTGTGTGTGTATATTTATATAACTGAAAAAAGATATCTGTGTGGAAGAGATATTTATATATCTATATTAGTATATATTAGTGACCATGTTCGATTGGAACAACGGAAAGTGTTAGGACCATGGAAATCAAGACAAATAAACTGAGAAGAAAAATGTTTTCCTATGGAGGCAATATATTAGATAATTTTTTTTAATCAAATGTTGTAATATTGTATAATTGTTTCATACTTTGCATCTTGACGCAAGAGCAATCTAATTCTAGACAAAGAGATACCAAATCTGCAAATCATCACGAGTACCGACAGAATTCTCAGCAACTCCAGAGATGCTGCGACTTCATTTTTCATGCGATCTCGACTTTCTTTGCCATGATTTGATGGGACTGAGTTCTTGCTTATCTCTCTCTAGTCAGTAAAAAAAAAATGTCATAACTTTATCGACAATCAAGCAAACTCACGAAACAATAAAAGCACGTGCAACCAAAACAGGCAGTTTAAAAGAATCTAAATTAAGAATAGTTCATATTGAGCTACATAATTTTTTTTCTTTCTGGAAAACGATAAAACCGAATTTGATTATCACAAACTGCTAAGAAAGAAAATTAGCTAAATGTAAGACGCTGAATGAATTTGTGCAACCTGTGACATTATCTGTTGTACTCGGCTCTTGCTTACTCACTCTCTCTCTCTCTTTCTTTTTTTTTCTCTCTCTCTCTCTCTCTCTCTCTCTCTCACACACACACACACACACACACACACACACACACACACACACACACATTATTTAACTATCTATTTATCTAATAACCCAGTGAGAGATAAAACGATCGGCCCCAGCGAAGCAATGATAGTTCCAGCAACCCCAACAAAAAAATTCAAACTGAGGAAAGCAGACATGAAATATGTACAGGAAGTCAATTGAATCTGGAGGAGTGCATATGCAGGAAATTTTAAGTCATCTGAGAGGTAAAATCGCAGATGTAGTGAAAAGTCGAGCAGTTACCAACTATCTTGAACTAAGTAGCAGAATGAGATACAGCCTCAATCACTCGGTCAGATTTTTAAGTGACTAGCTGTTACCACATTGGAAGTTTGGTCCAAATTTTATATTGTAATAAAATACTCCAGAAAACCTTTCTGCAATAAGCAGGAGTGAAAATAATCATTTTAACATCTCATCGGTTGCTGACCCAAGTTTATGAGCGATAGACGTTTTCTTTGAGGCAACTCGGGATGGTTGAAGGAGTTATTGCTACAGTTCAGCAAATTTCATCAGAGAAAGAAAACTATTTGCTAAGTCAGAGAAAAGATCCTGTCAATAACAAAAACGAGAGCGTCTCTCCTTTTTTCAACCCTTGTCTGGAAACTAAGAGTGGATCTTTGAAAAGAGTTTTAATTCAGTCGGAGTATCATAAAAAAACTACATTCCACTCAGATATGATAGTTATGTTGGGTGCAACCACTTGATGATCAAGTGGGAGAAAAACCTGGAGGAATCTCATGAGCTGAAGTAGAAGACCCAGCAAGTGAACTTTATGTGAACCAATACAAGAGCGTTGTTGACAGTTTGCAAGGCGTTTGCTCGGTAAAGTCTGACTTTAATGGAGAAGGTGAGCCCATGATTAGTTGCAGATGGGAAGTGAGTCACCTGGACACTGGGAATCTAATAGTGAAAGACCCAAAACACCTCAATAACCCAGGAACAGATCCCTGATACATTATCAGTAATTTGTCTTTATATATATATATATATATATATATATATAAATTAACATAGTCCTTAATATATGTTGTATATAATTATTTTGAAACATCGAATTTACATCATAAAAAGAGGCTAATTTCATTTTGGTGGTTGTAAGGATATCTGAGATATATAAAGAATCCTTTAAAAAAAAAAAGCCTGAGAGATGCCAAAATATTAGCTAAGATAATATTTTTAAAAACACGTACTAGTATCTATCTATCTATCCTTCTATCTATCTATCTATCTATCTCATTGCTGTGGACTTAAAGGACCAGAAATGAATAACAGAAAGAGATGTAAGCAGTAAATATTTACGGAAATACAGACAGTGACAATTACCGGTAACGAACTAGACTCGCTTGACTCGTTTATCGAGTCAGTCACTATCTATAGTGTCGGGAAAGGTCCATGCATTGACATCATGAGGTATATCACCATAACACACATAAAGACAACTTATGCTTGTTGTGCATTTTTTAGTAGTCTATGTGAAATTTAATTAACCAGGAAAAGGAATGACATTCCCTGTCAATATTTTTATGCAAAAAAATTTACAGCCCGCCTCAATTCTATCAAAATAGACGATGCCTAAACATATGGCAGTATTTTAATCCGATTCATTTCTTAATGGGTTATATAATAAGCCAAAAATCATTACAGAGATTTTATTTCCAAAAACAATAAGGGTTTGCAAAAGTTCTTGCACAAGTCTGCCTATATATATATATATATATATATATATATATATATATATATATAACCTGTATTCTGACAATTAATTATTTTGAAACATCGAATTTACATCATAAAAAGAGGCTAATTTCATTTTGGTGGTTGTAAGGATATCTGAGATATATAAAGAATCCTTTAAAAAAAAAAAGCCTGAGAGATGCCAAAATATTAGCTAAGATAATATTTTTAAAAACACGTACTAGTATCTATCTATCTATCCTTCTATCTATCTATCTATCTATCTCATTGCTGTGGACTTGAATTGATACCTAACTTCTAAAGCATATTATTCTAACCATTCAATCCATCACTGAAATAATTGCATTTACGAGAAGGAATTTCTGCTGAAAAACAAATATTTGTGATCAAAAATAAATATTTTTTCATCTTTAGGTGAAAAATCTTTTGGTATAACTACGTTTAGATAATTTTCTTGGATCATTTTAATTAGTTTTTTCTAAATCAACCATCAAATTTAAATCTAAATTTGATATTCTCTCAAAATTATTTCGCTCTATCCGATCAAATGTTCCCTCTCCAGAGCAATATTTAGTCGACTCTAATCTCAAAACCTGTTTAAGAAAATAAACCCGGGGCCAACTTATGCGAAAATTCAACGCACACCAGAGTGAAAAAATTCGATGAGGAAGGTAAGGGAACAAAATAATTTCGGCAAATAAGAATTTTCCAGTTTATTCTATTAATTTTTGCAATTCTATTATCGCCTCAGACGAGAACCGTTTTCTCACTATGCACTTATCAGAAAATGACTTTGGTCACTTACTGATCTCTATAAATTTAGCTACGCATTTTGAATTATTTGAAACAACTAGCATATTGATTTGAACTTTGATGCTAAAGGATCGGTTTATCAGTAACTAGATGTCCGTTAAAGGCAATCGCAGATAATTATTATATATTTTCTTCGTCTACATCTTCTCCTTTGATCGTGTTCTTCTGATTAAGATAAATGAATCAATGAATAAACAAATCGACAGACTGACAGTAAGCACACCAGCCAGATAGATAGATAGATTAGAATAGACTAAAATAGATTAACAAATGGGTTATTATGTGTAGATCTGTCTTACAATTTATTCCCTAGCTTCCAGTTTGCAGGCCAATATTTGCGTCCTTGATGCGCAAAATGTACAAATATGTCTACGCAGACACATGCTCACACACGTACAAACGCACACATGTACACACACACGCACACACACACACACGCACACACATATATATATATATATATATATGTACAGAGAGAGAGAGAGAGAGAGAGAGTGGGTGAGTGAGTGAGTGAGTGAGAGAAAAATCTATAGTTGTAAATTCAAATGTGTGAGCACCCGCATATATCACAATATATATAAATAATTTTTGTGGAAAAGCATAAATAAAGCACATATCTTAGTAAGTAAATGCCATGGAGAGATAATTTTGTTTACATCTAGATAAGTGCTTGCATGTACAGAGATGCGTGTAATTTTTTTCATGACATCTGTTTGAAATCTATTATCCCGATATATATACATATATATATATATATATATATATATATATATATATATATATATATGTGTGTGTGTGTGTGTGTGTGTGTGTTCATATATATATATATATATTGATATTTATATTGATATAAATATTGATATTTTTACATATATAAGTGTGTGTTCGTGTGGGTGGGTGGGTGTGCATGTGTGTGTTAATCCATTAACCTACAAACATGGAATGGGTATGCGCATATATACTTGTGGCTTAAATTGTTGTGTGTTTATTTGAACCCAAGCAAAAGATAGGATTTTAAAGCTTTATTTTAGCCAAATAGACATTCCTTATTAAAAAAACAAAAAAAAAACGTTGCAACAAAACTTTCTCTATGCTGGCTGTATCTCTTCATAAGGCTTTAAGGACACTCGTTTAAGGGGGATGGGCTTACATCCCCCTTAAACGAGTGTCCTGTTATGACACTAAACCTTCTCATCATGAGGCTTCATTTTGGAGAATGTGAATTGTCTCTTTATTGACATTACTCTCAGGTCTACTCTGACCCGAAGGTGTAGTATTTAACAGGGCAAATAGAACTGCTTCGTTATCTTTTGAAACCATTTTACTGTGAGCAAGAAATGAGCACTGGTTCGTTTAAAAAATATAACTTACAAACTATTCATTTAAAAATCATGCATTTTATATATGTGTATAGACAGGATTTGACATAAAATAATCTTCAAGTGTTGATATGCTGTAAAACAACTACCAATCAACCAGCCATCCAAAATCTTCTCTCAAGCAACAATAATTTTATGTGTAAAGACAAATAAAATTATTGTTGCTTCTTAAATTTGAGCAAATTTTTATTTAAAACTAGTCACAAAGACATACACACGCAATAAATTCATCTTTATTTTCGATATTTTTTAATATGCCTCGTATATCTGCAGATTTCTAGAATGTTTCAAGAAATTTCAAGAAAGAGAATTACCAAAAACTAAAAAAAAAAAATTATTTCTACCAATCACAACAAACTTCGTCGTAAGTAACGACTACCTGCATGAAAATTTGTAGGTAAATATGCTGTAATAGAGGAATATGACCAGACTGTGATAGATAGATAGATAGATAGATAGATAGATAGATAGATAGATAGATAGATAGATAGATAGATAGATCCGTGAATAAGACTTCCGTTTATCACTGGTACTGGATAACCGAGTGATTTATATACACTTTCTTCTGAATTGTATAGTCACATATTTATGGCAGTATACATATTTGCCTTGCACTCCCCCTACCTGTCATCCTCCCCACCTAACTAGCGTCTTAAGCCACAAACATATACCTTCCTTAAAATGCTTCTCGGGCCGTCTCTACCTTGAGCTTCTGAACTCACCATAAAAATTAGGTTAATGCTGAACTGGAATAAATGAGGTATACATCCTTGACCGTTGATTCACCGTTTGTTATTTGTTTGTTTGTTTGTTTGTTTGTTAGGCCGGTGACAAAATAAAAACGCTTATAAAAAATGCAGAATAGAATCACATAACGAGAAACACGTACATGCACACAGCTACCCACCTTCAATTCACATACGCTAGCGTGCAGCACGCTATCACGCAACTCTACGTATAGTTTTCTTTATTCATTCGCTTTTAATCTGTAAAGGACGAATCATACATTTCTGTAATCTGAATTCAATTATCAAAACTATTTAGTTAATATAAATATTTCAGTTGCATTTACATCACATTCTGATCATTAAAAAGAAAATGAATTAGACTTTCTTGTATTGCAAAATCTACAGCAACCAAGAGGTATAAGTCAATTCTTACTCAATAAATGATCTTTTATCAATGAATCAATAAAAACTTTTTTGTAACATATGGTTAGATCTTCTTCTTTGCTAGGAGTAACACAAAACACCTGGAGGTCAAATTTGTATTTGATCTTCAGATTTATATCCAATATATCCACATACATATATTCTTTTGTTTTGTTTTTATGCCGAAAGCTCAAAAATATCTATTTGATTGAGAGAATTGAACATCAGACAACTATTTGAATGGTTGTATTGAACATGGAGCAGTTGTCATGTGTGATTAAAGCTAAAAATACATTGATTATAACAGGTTAATTGTGACACACAAACACATACACAGATATATATATATATATATATATATATATATATATATATATATATATACATATATATATATATATATATATATATATATATATATATATATATATATATATATATATATATATTATTCAGTCCAGTTAAACCGGAGTCGGGAATAATTCCGTCAGAACAATAACATCATTCAACTATGAACTTTTAAATTTTCCTGGTAAAGAGCTCAAAGTAACTGACATCACAGAGCAATAATTCCTTTAACAAAAACAATAACCGATCACATTAGGATTATGAATTTATTTCCATCCTATTATGGGTATTGATATGAATCAATAACACCAAAAATAACAGAACTTCTTCAGATCCAATACTCATAACAGGATAGAAATAAGTTTATAATCCTAATGTTACCGATTGTTGTTTTTCATAAAGGTATATATATATATATATATATATATATATATACCTCACCTTACGTCACTAATTCCTATCAGGAGAACCGACTTCATTCGAAAAACGGATTATAGTATTCGTTAAGTCTGTAGAATGGATCGGCTAAAATAGCGATAACATCTTCAACACTACAGTTCTATAGTCTAAAGAAAGGTCGGAATGCTGTCAACACTATTATATCACTTAATATATATATTCTTACTTTCATCTATAGATATCTCATTATCTTATACTTTTGCAATCTCTCAGTTCATTTTCTCTCTGATATTCGCAAACAAACGTGTGTGTGCATTTGTGTATATGCAAGTGTATGTGTGTGAACGTGTCGATACAGGAATAAGGCTCTGTATTGGTTATGCGGTGATATAGATAGATCAACTGTATAGATATAAATAAAGCTGCGTTCTCGCAAAATATCAACTAATATTCGTGAATTTGAATTTGAGTTGTTAGAGCAATACGAAAATACCAAATCGCTTTAACAGTGTCTCAAATATTTAAATCTTATATTCCATAAGAGCCAGATAATTTCATGATTTTTGTAGGTTTTTGCAATCAGGAACCCATTAAATAATTAATAAACGAGGGATTTTAAAAGTTTTCTGTTTTTATTGCTTCGTTTTTTGCACTGATTTCTGCTATCCAGAACTCAATTTTAATGGTACACTTCTTTAGATTGTAAATTCACCAAATAGATGAAAAAAAAGGCTACCAAATATATTGAATAAAAAGTATTTTTTCAGTACGAATTGAGAAACTTTTTCTTTTTAGCATTTGTTTGTGTTTCAGGTGGTGTTACATGTTCATAAAACTATCAGTAGTTTTAAAATCTGACTTCAAATTGATCGCGATATATGACGCCTCTCGAAATGATGAGGAACATGTCTTAAATAATAACATTTAAATTAGACTAAATACTGACTTAAACCCAACGGATAGATAAAACTACTCGCACTCTCTAAATAGAAGAGCTACTCTTGTTGTCTGGATGATAGTGTGGATGTAATTTGTTTTTCTAAAAGAAGAATTGTATATTCTATGAGATTAATAGATAGAAATAAATGTCCATCATCGTCTTACCAGTAGAAGCATGTGAGTTCGTTTCCTACAAAAAAATAAATGATAAAAAGACAGATCTGTAACAAAAAACACTTTCATAGAACACTTAGTGAAGTACTAAGTCATTCTTTTAAGCTTTTGTGACCACTATTATGACATTGATGAACAGAAGTATTTCCCAGGTTAGATTCTATAGTGTCTGATCTAGTGAGGTACATACAAAAATAGATGGTTCAATGATTAAAAAAATTGTAGTTGTGAAAGAAAACTAATGAAACCACATCGACTGTACAAGATACAGAAATTTCAAAACTTCTACTTCTTATGAGATTAATCTGACTTTGTTCAGAAATCTATTCAAAATAACTAATCATGAAACTATTTGCTGTTTTTCGTTGCTAATATTAGTATCAGTGACCCAGATGACCTTCGTTTACTTTGTAACAAAACATTATCTGACAAATTCTTAGTATCAACATTTTGGTGACGCTAAGAATAAAGAGAAACAATTATCCAACTCATAAAAATGAAAACATTTCATTTATTTTTCAAAGAACCTTAAATCTTAATATTTATAAAAACTTCATGAATAAATAAAAGTTTAGGACATGAAAGAAAAATGCAACAGAAATTTCATATAAAAAATGAGACCAGATTATTCTCGTTGGCAAGCCACATATTGGTGAATTACTCATTAAAATTTACGTAAACGATATCGTCTCGTGTGTTTTGTGGAGTATCAAACGTCGGTAGTCACGATTTGTGGAGTGATGAGGTTTGTTCTCGAGGTTTTGTTAGAAACAAAACTCCGAGCGTCAGTTCCACAATTAACAAATAATATAAACAATGCAGACAAAATAACTTTCACAACAACGAGAATGCTGTAACAAATGATTTTTATATAATAAAACAAGCGAAGAAAAGTAAATTCAAAGAATCAATGTTTGAATACGTTTGCTATACTTATATGTGGGTATGTAGATTGCTAATGTTATGCGAATGGAAGTGTGTGTTGCTATAACATATTTGTGTATACGTGTGTTAGTCTTTAATACAACTATTCAGTGTAGCTAGACACATGAGACGCTCCAAGCCAGGATCGAAACGCGCCTAATTTTACATCAGGCTGATGACATACCCCTAAGGCAAACAACAGAAGAGAGAGAATGGTAAAGTCGTACTTACATATGTGTATGTGTGTGTACGTAAGCGTGGAAACTAAAAAGTACATAGCAGGTAAATATGTGTCTGCTCATTGAACGAATGTGTGTATATGAATGTAGTAAAAAATGTCGACGTCCATAAGAACTTGAGTATTTTGAAAAATGATAAGCATAGTTATTTCGTTGGGACGCCGAATGTGTTTTTACTGGGTGTAATTTCTCATATGCTCGGCTGTGTGTCTGAAACACTGCGTGGTGAATATCTGAGACCAGACAGCGAGTGAGAACGAAAGAGAAAAAGAGAAAAGCTGTCAAGTTGTATAGAGCTGTATGTGGCCAGCTGGGAACGCGGAGAGTGAAAGAAAGAGCGTTCACGATCGTGAAATAAATGGGTTTCCAAGTCACGTGACCGGCTCCAAACGCCAGATTTAGTTCCTTTGTTATTATAAACGTGCGGATGTAGTTGAAAACAACGGCACGTGACTATTCTGTCCGACCAGGTTCCCGAAACTACTTATTTTATTTTAGTGTAAAACTATTTTCGTTTCGGGAACAATTGAGTTTGGGATCTTATTTTTCCAGAATTTTCCATTCTACGTTCTCCTCGACAACTGGCCTAAAAATATAGGAGTGTAAATCCTATTGTTTAAAGCCGATTCTTTTTGAAAATCTGAATCTGGGTCTCATTCTCATACCACTATATTAAGGTGAATTAACGGTATTGCTAATGACATTAAAGTGGGACTTATTTCAGGATTATGAAACCCTTACACATTGCAAATTGATGAGTATACAGATGTTGCTGGGCAGGAAATTTTCTTTGTTCTATCAATAAAAGTTTTGCGGAATAAAGGGAAAAGGGTTTGCCTTTATGATAAAATTAAAAACCAACGGTAAAGACACTGAAAATTTTGAGAGAATGTATTACATAAGCAGTGTTTATTGTAATGTAGTCTGCAATGATAAAGCAAAAGCATTGAAAAGGAAAGGTTGCCGATGCTGTGACACAAATCAAGAATACTAAAAATAATGTAATCACTGCATGCATAAAAAAAATATGCATTAGTAACATAAATTTAGTTGCATTAAAATGCTGATTATAAAATTTATCAATTCTCGACTATTGCAATAGTAATTTTTACGGTTTTATGTCAAGATAGAAAAATTACACGGTTTTCATGTAGTACTATTTTTGTGAGAATGCTTGAATTATGAAAAAAGCTATAGGTGTACTATATAAATTATAATTTTTCATCATCACACAGGTTAACAAATATGACATGGCTTTCAAAAAGGGTATATTTGATTAATATCTTTTTTAAAATTGAAGGAATAATGTTCAAAGGAAATAAGCGATCTTTCAACCTTAAGATACGATGTAAGTTTAGTTTGATTTGGTTAAGATACAATGAAGCGTTATCAATTAAATTTCAATATTGGATCTCAGCAGTGGAACAAAATGATTTTTTATTGTTTTTCAATTCTTCTTTCAAGAATCTGAACTGGATTTAGAAGCTAAAATCTTCATTTAATTTGTTTTAAAACTTTCTCATTATAAGAATTTGATTATTTTTCCAAATTTGAAAAACAATAATAATTATACAATGCAAAATCCATACAAAATTTACATGACTTCTTGCAGTGGATTATGGAAATTTAATTCAATTAGTCCAGATGGCAATTTTTTAGCGTGATATTTTTGACAAATATACTGATTTATCAAAACGAGCCATTCGATTTCTCTACTGTTTTCTACAAATATTCTAAATATTTTACTTAAAAAAATAAATATCACAAAAAAAATGGACGTTGTTCCAGGTATGCAAATTCAATTATCCAATATTAAGCCAAATTTACCGAATGATGCTGGAGTTTGTGAAACAGGACTATTCTTATTATTAATATTCTTTTTCTTATTCTTTTTAGAAATTTAAAGCAATTTAAAACAGTTTATCTTTCAATGTTTTATTTTTTATGATTTTTTATTCGAATAAATAATCTCTCTAAAACAATCTTTGTTTCATTTACTATCTCATTCAAACTAGATCGGTTGGTTTACCCGTAAAATATAAATATGATTTACGGGATTTTTAACAGCTAAGCGACAAAATAAGTTTAGAAACCAATACTCCATAGCAAGCGTCATCTCAGTTTTATTTTGTCCAGTAACACAATTACAAGTCACTATGTCAGAATTGAACTTACTAACAATGTCTTGCAAGACTGGTAATTTATGTTAAATAAATATTTACGCTTCGGATCCACAATTTTAATCATAAGCAGTTAAAACCAATGCTAGTTACAGAAAAATATACATAAATTAAAAGAATTTATTTGATGCGAAAAAGAAAAGAATTGTACAATAATTCCTTGTGCTGAGTAACAATTTTAGAAAAAGGCATACAAAAAGTATATCCTTATTAACTCGTTTACAAAAACAAAAGAAATGAGATTACTCACGTAAATGTGAATAAAACAAATTCTCTATTTTTGAAGGGAAAAACATGCAAAAGAAAATTCGTTTTTTCTTCGAATTCGCGAGAACATGAATAACAAAGCTCTACTTTTCTTCTTTCTTGAGGAGGAAAAATCTGCAAAAGTTCTGGAATTCTTTCTTCTTTCTTCGAATTCACGACCACAGGAATAAACAAACATTTCTTTTGTTATTTATTGAGGATATCCCAGCAAAGTTTCCTGAATAAGTTCTTTCTTTCTTCACATTCACGAAAACATGAACAGAACAAAAACTTAACTTTTCTCTTTTCTTAAAGTTATATGACCGAAAGAGATCTCTTCTAATTTATCGTAAACACAAAATAATGATTCCAACTAAAGTCCATGAGTGCATTCACTGGATGTTATCGGTGAAGAAACTTTATTCAGAATGGAAAAAGGGGATTCAGCGCATAGGGTCAGTGCATTGTGAAACGTCGATGAAATTTGTCAAAAAATAAAAATAATTAAAGTAATTTTTCAGCCAATCCAAAAAGAAAGAAAACCCAATTAGATCCGATCAGAAGATAAAACACTATAAAAGACAAATTTCTCGATGGCCGAGCCAGATCAAAAGAAGGCATACGACACCTGCAGATTAAAACTCCGGCTCCGAGAGAGAGACAGACAGACAGACAGACAGAGAAAAAGAAAGGCGATACTCGAAACCACGCATCACCCACAGTGTCTTTCCTCTTCTTCGCATTGAAGGAAGCGACTAAGTCGTAAATCACCAAACACCCCTCTCCTCTACGCATTCGTAACATCTGATTAACCGCGTGCACGTAAGTCTAACAATCCTATCACAATTAAGCATAGGACATTTTTCTGCTTTCTTCCATTCCATATCAACACGTTTATACAAACCCAGTTATTTAAACATTTTACTTTTTTTTTCTCAATACAATTGTTAAAATTTTTACTTGCTTTCGTGTTCTTTGTTTTTGCATCTCTGTTTTTGTTTTTTCCTTGCAACCATACGCTGATATAACATTAAGGAAGAAAAGTTGTAAAGTTTGCTGAAAAAGTTCTTTCTTCTTCGAATTTACTTAAGCAGGAATAAAACAAAACTTTTATTTTCCTCTTTCTCGAGAAGGAAAACCCAGCATAATTTCTTAAATAAGTTCTTCCTTCTTTTTTTCTTTTCTTTCTTTTCACCTGCCGGACCTCAGCAAAATATATCGAAGTAAAACATTTCAGAATTGTATCCACTCTAGACTATCTTTCTTAATAACCATATCGACATTACAACTTCAGAAACAGTTTCTTAGGAAAAAATCTTCGAGAAAAAGTGGCAAATGACAAGTGCAAGTTAAAAATAAACAATAACTACACTATAGGTTACAGGCACCGACATTCTTCCGCCGCTGATCTTATTTCGAAATTAATTGAGAGGTAATCTGAAAGGTGGACATTTAGTTAACTTGGCTGCTTGGAAATCTTTTACTTATTTTTACAAGATTGTAGGAAAACATTACCTCATGGAAAGAAAATAAATCGTATCTCACGCATACAAATTTGAAATAAATTCAAGAAGAAAAGGTAAAAAAGAATGACAGATAAAATTAAAATAATTTTACTGTAGTTAGATTATCAGTGGTAAATAAACTTGGTAGCAGCTGCAAGCTAAATTAGTTTTATTTGATCTACTGTTCTATGTATCAGTATTATATCGAGGAAGCTGAATACTGACGATTACGCTCAGTAAATATCTATTTAGTACATTTGACGTAACGCATAATTCGCAAATGAGTGCCTTGTACTTTTCACCTTGTGCCAAACTAAGCTAAGTTAATAACATCTTAAGTAAGAGCAAGTTACCCTTGCAGGCCTTAGTCATTGAGTTTAATATAATAACCGAGTGACCTAGAAATGCGGTCTTACATCAAAACTAAGTATAGCTTAGTAAATATCATTGAACCGAGATGGCCATGTCACTTGGGATTTCAGCAAAGAGAAAGCAGCAGACTGTTTTCGTTCTGTTTTCGTATTGAAGTAATTTACTTGAGGTAAGAACGTTGGAGAGTGGATGGCTTCAACACAAACATTGCAAGTACATTTCGCTTTCTCTTCATCTTATACCATTTTATGTCAATGTCATTTTTTCATTATACTTTCTTAACATAAATTTCATTTCTTCATTTGGTTTTTCTTTACTTTTTCATCTTTTTTCATTTTACATTTTGATTTTTTTTTTTTTTTCGTTTTTAATTTTTAATTTGTTTATCTTCTTTTTATGTTTCTTCTTCACTTGCACCTGCATTCATTTGTGCTTTTAATTCATCTTTCTTTTATTTTTCAAATTATTCTTTCTTTCTTTTTTTATTCTTTCTCTCCTTCATCTTCTGCTTATTTAACATCATCATTTTTCCTTCTTTCTTTCGTTTTCTTCACCGTTTTACTTTCCTTAAAAAAAAGAGATTGGAGAATGAATAAGTTGGGAAAAGGAGAAATTGAAAGAAGTGCATTTTAAACGTCTCAACCTGTCAGAGCTTATATGGCAAAAATCATTAATTGAATCTTGAAATTTTGAACAAAATATTTTGGTGAAACACAGAATTGAGCAAGTTTAGCATCTTCTACAGCCACCAAACATAACACTGTTTGATGTTTATTCTTTTCGAAAGAGAAAATGTACCTCAAAGGCGAGATAAAGTGAAGGACATTAAAGAAATATAACGGCACATCTTCAAACCAGATCAGAAGAGAAATTTCAAATATCCTTCTTCTAATGTAAAACCAACTGAAATAAGTGCATTGAATGTCAGAAAAATTAATATTTCATTTTTTGTTCATTTCTATCTTGATAAATACGGCTTCAGACTCGATACATTTAAAAAATACCACGTATTGTGTACAAAAACAGAAAAGTTTAGAGAATAAATTACTACCAGAAGAATTAAAAAAGGAAAAAAATAGAAAACAAAGCAATATGAAAAATGAAAGAAACAAAGTTAAAAGAGAAGAAAGTAAAAAAAACAACAAAAAAAAACAAAAAAACTATGTTGGCATCGGAAGAAAATAATAAATCATAGAGAAAAAAGTCTAATTTGAATGAACATGCCATAAAAATAATTATAATACATCCTAAACCAAATCAATAAAATCAGAAATTCGGTAGAAGGTGGGTAATCACGATTAGCATGGCAGAAAGTATTTGAAGTAAATACAAGGAAAAGCACCTTGGGAGCAAAGTTAAAAGAAGAAAGACTTCACAAGTGGAAAGAACATTTTAAGATTCTACATGGAAACCCTCCTGAAATCCCAGATAAACCCACCGAAATATATATCAATCGCTAATTAGACATAGGATAGTTTACAGAGGAAGAATTTCTTCGATTATGAAACGGTGTGTTAAAAGAAATCACAATAAAGAAAAGCTGGATAGTCTTACTACCTAAGAACGGTGGCCTCGGAATCCCGAAGAATTACAGAGGCATAACTCTTACTGCTATAACTTCTAAGTTTTATCATACCCATCATCTCAATGACATCCGACATGAAGTCGTGAAAATTCTGAGGAAAAATCAGGACGACTTTCAGAGATATCATTCTATATCATCACAGATTCTGACTAACCGAATCAAAGCAGTACATAAAAAAAATTGGGGCAACACTATTATTCGTAGATTTCTCCAGGGCATTTCATTCCACAAAAGAGGAAAGATGGAGCAAATCCAACTAACATATAGAATCAGAACGCAAGGAGAATAGAAAAAATACAAAAACTTGGGAATATTGGGAGCAGAAACTATCAAACAAGTGGAGAGGGAAAAAGATATGAGAAAAGAGTTCTTCAGACGAACGAGAAAACTTCTCGAAACCACTGCATCAGGAATTCTCTCAAAGGGATAAACTCCCCGGCAATACCGCTTGTAACATAACATGCGACCATACTTAAAATGAACTAGGGAAAAACTTAAAAAAATGGACCAGAGGACAAAAAAGCTATGACGTAAACAGACTATACGTGTTAAGAAAAAAATTTAAGATAGCGTGGATGCATCAATACGAAGACTAGAAGATTACATTAAAAAGAGCATTCAGAGACTGGTAACAGCACTAACAGTATGAGGATAAACAGAACAGCAAAAAAACTAGGAAACGGAAATAGAATGGAAAACAACTAAATGTACATTTCAAGCGACAAACTGGTAAAATCTCACAGGAGAAGACAAGTATATGGCATCGAAAAGGGAATCATAAGAGAGAAACTGAATCCGTTCTAATAGCTGCACAAAACAAGACCATAAAGCCAAAATCGATAATGCGCAACAAAAACTAATGCAAACAGAGTAGAAGTCTCGGCCTGTCTGAGTAAGAAAAGAGATCCACTGGGAATTGTGCAAGAAATGGAAATTAGACCCTACTACTAAATGAAAAATATACGAACAAGAATTCTTTTCCTGAAGAACGAAACGCATAAGATTTTGAGAGCCAAACAGATAACCTAATTAAAGCTAAAGGACCAAACCTAGTGATAATTTTTAAAAAATGAACTTGTCGTATAATGGACTTTACCTTTCCAGCGGATGACCAAGTGAAACTCAGAGAAAACAAAAAGGGAGACAACTACTTACCAAAGAATTAAGCTGTGGAACATGAAGGTGACGGTAACACAAATTGTAATTAGTCCATTTGGAACGATCCCCAAAGGCTTGATAAGGGAGCAGGAGGACTTAGAAATCGGAAGACACGCCAAGACCATCCCGACAATAGCATTGTTGATGTTGACTAGAATTCTATGACGAGTTTTGAAGACTTGAGGAGATTTGCTGTCCCTCAAACTCCCATTAAAGACCATCAGCTAACGCTGGTGCAAAAAAAAAAAAAAAAAACTCTCAAAAGAGAAAAATGATAATAGATAAACTGGAGAGTAAAAATAGCAGCTGAAGGATAATCACAATCAAAAATAAATATCCAAAGTCGCATCTTTCAGAGAGAGTCATTATTCTCATTACTATCTCTTATCGCAATGATGACACTCATAAGAAAATATAAAGGCGACTACAGATTTACCAATTGGTCGGAAAAGATATACCACCTCACTTACCTAAATAATATTAATTTTTTTTACTATTTTGCAAATGAACTAGAACGCCAAAAGCAAACTATTAGAATCTACAGTCAAGATGCTTAAACTCAGTATTGAAAAATGTACTATGCTTACAATGTAAAAGGGGGAAAAAAGGAAACAACTTTACAGAACTGTCCAAACAGAAAAATTAGCAGAACCCAAAAAACAACAACAAATAACTAGGAATATTAGATGCGGATACAATTAAGCACCTGGAGATGAAAGAAAAAAATAAGAAAGGAGTACGTCAGAAGAACAAGAAAACTTTTTAAAACCAAATTCTGCAGCAGAAAACATTAAAGAAATAACAGTCCGTGTAAAACATCCTAATAAGATCACTTCTTCAAAAAGACGAGAGAGGAAATTCAACCGTTGCGTCATTGAAGAAAGAAGTTGATGATTATGCACAAGGTGTTTCGCTGTGGGATGGCATAGATGGACTCTATGTGACAAGAAAGTAAGTAGGAAGAGGACTCACCAGCGTTGAGGATAGAGTGGATATAACAATTCAGACTCGAAAAGTATAAAAAAGAGGAAAGAAAACTAATTTCAAAATCCATTAACAATAACATCAGAAACTTTAAGTGGAAACCTTAAGAGAGAAACAGAATCTCTTGCAATAGCAGCACAAAATATAGCCATAAGGACTAATTATATCAAAGCTAAAATTTGATATGTCGGAGAATGACAATTCTAAGCTATTTGATGATTGAGATAAACAAATTATAAACGAATACAGAAACCTGTACAAAATGAGAAGGTACAATGGGATGAGGAAGTTGATCTCTTGAGAATTGTACGAGAGGCTGCGATTTTGACATATTAGCAAATGGTATATGCACAAACCAGAATATGTCCTAGAAAATGAGATGCATAAAATTCTCTTGTATTTTTAAAGACAAACGGACCACTGAATACTTGCAAGAACACCAGGGCCTTGTGTTAACAAGAAATGGACTTGCTATCAAGTGGATGTTGCCGTTCCAGCAGAGCGTAGAGTGAAAATAAACGATGGCGTAAAACTGGGCAGAGACATAGATCTTGCTAGAGAGTTGAAAAAATTGGGGAGCATGAAGGCAACGGTGATACCAATCGTAGTCGGAGCCTTTGGAAAAGAGACTAGGGAAGTGAAGATGAAAAGAAGAATTGAGACCATTCAGATCACAACGCCGTTAAAAATCAGTTAGGATACAAAGAAAAGTTTTGGAAATGGGAAGAAACTTGTCACTTTGTTTTCAAGGAAAGCTATATGTTAGAGCTGGTGTAAAAAATTTCAAAGAGTATTATAATAATTTCTATAACCCAAAATTTGTATGTCTTTTTTTAGAAAGCTCCTTAAAACAGTCAACATAGACCATTAAATCAATGTTCAGTCACACCCTATTTACAGAAAATATAATTCATTAAAATAAAAAACAAACGAATAAAGAAAAGTACTTTGCCATTAGAGTTTAATAGTTACTCCCCTTGATAGATTATAATGTTGGAAGAAAACATGAATGTAGACGGAAGACTATTAACGTGCAAATTATAACGGAAATTTATTTGTTCTTTAAAATCTATTGCGTTGGCAAAAGCCTTGTTACTATGTACCATTTTGCTGTTTTATAACATGAATCAAAAATCAGGTTATTATAATAGAGACAATATCTATTATGGTGTTATAATGGTGTTATGATAGTCTAATACTCTCATTTTTATGAATACTTTTACTCTTTACTATTACTTGCAGAAGAAGAAGAAGAAGAATAACAACAACAACAACTGTGGTGTCTTTTTCAAAACTGAAATTGTATAATTCATCATCCATTTTGTTCACAAAACAGCAAAATCAATTGGTCCAGATCTTTTCTTTTTCCTTTTTTGCTTTCTATTTAAACTGAAATTGTTATTTCATTTATTCATTATATTTTGTTGATTTTAATAGAGAGAACACATGTGCGTACACGCTTATCTGCAGGTACATTTGCACCAGCAATAAAATTCAGGTGTGTGGGTGTGTCTGCAGTTAAATGTGGGTATGTAATTTGCTTAGTTGTAAAACGTACACGTGCTTCTCAATTCGATATTTTGTGTGAGTCTATTTCAATAATTGTACGTGTGTCAATACCATCAAATTCAAAGACTACACTAATAGATAGATAGATAGATAGATAGATAGATAGAAATGATTCCTTACCCCAGAGAAATGAGCGGAACTTTTACTATGATAAATTTGCTGCTTTTAAAATCACGAAATAACACAAAGAAGAATTGAAATTGAACTTTAAAATGAATTTGGAGAGCAGGTTGATGAATTTACCAAAATTCCAAACTAAAACCAAAATACTTATCAAGAAACATGAAAGGATTTTAATAAATTTATATAGACAAAATGTGCCTTTATTAATCAAACATGCTTAAATGAAACTCTGCTGCCCAATTACACACACACACACACGCACACACACACACAAACATGTATATATATATATATATATATATATATATATATATATATATATATATATATATATATTGTACATTGAGGACTTGTTGGTTACTCTTTCTTACCTGCGGCGAATACAAGTTGTTCTCAAGAATTACAAAGCTTTTTTATACGTAAAGAGGAGTACTTTTGACTATGGCCGGTCATTGTCAAGATTCCATAGTCTTTGTAATCCAGAAAATAGTGTTTTTATCATACGATTTTTAAGTGAGAGTATTAATCACGTGCTACTGACGTTATGTACGAATGACTAATGAAAAAGTTTGCTCATGAATCTCCCCACTCCTAGAGTGAAATATATTTTATTTAATGTGGATGGTTTCGTATTTATTTGGGTAACTTCTTGTATGTGAAGTCTTTTTTATTAATGAAATTTTTTTTATATGGCACAAATTAGAGTTATATAAAATTCTTTTAAACTAAAATGGCGAAATTTTATAGTCTTGTATGCTAGGTTGATATGTGTACGAATTACGCTTTGATTTGATCAGTGGCACGGGAGAAAGTGGCAGTCATTTGATTAATGAAGGAATTAAAGATATTTTTTCATTATTGGAGTTGAAGTTGAAATCTCTGAATTGGCGATTTTTGTTGTTCCAGTGTCCTTGGTGTCAATAACTCGTCGATAAAAAATCTCTACTGAGAGTGACGGTGTTAAAGTGTATCAGATACATGTGCGATACTTTATCCCACTGGCAAAATCATTATCGGTTGTTAAACATTAAACTTGTCAAAACTTTTTAAGCAGTCCACACCTGACGTCATCAACATGCCGATTTAAAAATTCCTTGATAATACCACAAGGTTTTACCAGGAACACCACAATACGTACGGTCTTGATAATGACCAAAGAGGGTCGAAAATAGACTTTATCCACACTTACTGCTTCTTACTAACAAGAAAAAATCGATAAAATGCGAATAAACAATCCATATCAGAATTAATGAAAGATGTCTAAAAAGTAACACACACACACACATATATATATATATATATATATATATATATATATATATAAATATAATCAAGCAAATCCCAAAAGCAGTAAATTTAAGAATAGGTAAGCTATCTGCAAATGAAAAGATTTTCAAAGAGAGTAGTAAAAGATATATAGAAGCCCTTAAAAATAGTGGTTTTAAGGAGGATTTTAGGTATTTAAAACAAAATATAACAACTGAATTTACTAAAGAAAATAATAATTATGTTCAAAAAAATAGAAAAAGGAAAATTATATGGTTTAACCCCCCTTTTTGTAAACTAGCCAATATAGATGTAGGTAAATATTTTTTGAGGCTGATAGATAAACATTTTAAACAAGATAATATATTGCATAAAATATTTAATAGGAAAACCTTGAAAATAAGTTATTCTTGCACTAATAATATTTCTCAAATAATAAATAGCCATAATAATAAATTATTTAATAAATTTCATAACCAAGTAAATAATAATAACATTAATAGTAAAAAAATAGAATGTAATTGTAAATCTCAAAGTGATTGTCCAATGAATGGTTTGTGTAGTTTAGATAATGTAGTATACCAAGCTATTATTTATCCAAAAGAGGACATAAGTGATAAGAAATATTATATTGGCATTTCTTCTACTAATTTCAAGATTAGATATGGAAATCATAAATATTCCTTTTCCCATGAGCATCAAAAAAATCAAACTGCTCTATCAAAACATTATTGGGGATTAAAAAATAAAGGGTAAACCCCTGACATTCAATGGTCCATATTGAAAAGATCTAGTACCCCAAAATCTTTCGATAGTAGGTGCAATCTATGTCTTGAAGAAAAGATCCACATTTTGCTTTTTCCTGAGCCAAAAATTTTACTAAATAAGAGAAATGAACTAATAGCCAGGTGTAGACATAGGGCCAAATTTAAACTATAAATAAAAAAATTTTTTTATAAAGCATAAATTTATTTAAGAATGAGAGTTAATTTTGAGAATAAATATAATAAATTATTAGATAGAAAATTATGAAAAAGCATATAATATATATGTACTACGCATAAAAAATGTAACTGATATTTTGAAATTTTAGAAATTTTAAAATATTTAAGTAAATTAAATATTTGTTTTTGTTTTAATATATCTATTACTGCATCTTTACGTGAGATTATTAATTAAAATTTAAATCTAATTAGAAATATCTGTAATTTAAGTCTATAGAAAAAATTTTTTTTTAAAAAATTGTTTTAAAATAAATGTACTACAGTGCCAACCGTAAATTTAAATTTAAAACGGAAGTGGGCTCAATGAAGAGATAACTCTTCACCCCTCTTCTATCCCCTCCCACTCTTCTATCCCCTCCCACTCTTCTATCCCCTCCCACTCTCATGTGTCTACTCTAGTTTTTTTTATCTAATTGATCTGATGAAGTCCTGTTAATTTTTTTTTCGTGTTTTTGAAAATTTCAAAAATGCGTAACAGGATTGAAATAAATTTATAATCCTTTGTGATTGGTTTCGTTGTTTTTTCTTAATGAATATATATATATATATATATATATATATATATATATATATATATTATGACTGTACATATTGGGACCGAACAGCAAAATGGACTGCCATATTACTACTGTTCCACATTTGAGATGAGTGGGTGTACGTGTGGATTGGCATGTTAGTGATATACATTTATGTTTTACCTGCAAATAACAATGCTAATATTGGTTTATGTTCGTGTGTATATCTCTGTATGTGCAGATAGATTAATCCTTTTGAGATGTTGGCAGATTTATACGTATATAAACGCATACATATGAAGAAAAGCATTCGTTTCTCTGTTGTAAAATACTGTTAGTGTACATTTGCATTTATTATTATTATTATTATTATTATTATTTCTTTTCAGCGTGTTAATTGGTTATATTGAAGCTGCCGGCATACGATGTTGCGTTCTTATTTCATTCATAAGAAGGCAACCAATTTTATTACGACTTTCTCCACCTTTATCTCCACTTGAATTTAATGAGAAAATTAAGCGAAAGCATCAGCAAATGGTTTAATTAAAACATTCACGTGGCTGAATGCATGATCAGTTACACTTGCTGCCAGTTGAGCATTGAAATGCATAAAGAAATACATCTTTCTGAGTAATAGCAGCACGCGGATGGGCGTGTGCACATAGATATTTGTCTAAGGCAGCTTACTATAGAGCAAAAGTTAATAAGTAAATCTCGAAAGCTATCGATAATGTGTCCGTTTCTCAGTGAATATCCAAAAATTGAGATTTTCACCCAAACTATGCTTTTCATTTGTACCTAAAAATATGCATACTACTCGCGAATAAAAGCAACCAGAGGAGGTCATAGGAAGATTTTTTTCAGAGCCGAGGATTTATGTCACATTCTCTTTTCCATCTGCCTTCAATCTCCGTATGGCCGTATCATGTAAGAGGATAGAATTCATGCCGTCTATCAGGAGAAAGCAAGAATCGTTGGAGTAGGTAAGAACTAGCTTGCTCGCTCGAGTACCAATTGAGTAGGTTTTCACCAATGGATATAGAGTTGCATGGTTACTCTGACTGGGTTGTGGCCATATAGCTACTAAAACTAACCATTTTCCTTTGTGTTGTAATGAATATACTGGACGGAAAATATTCGATATTTACATCTTGGCTGCACAACGCCTTATTGGGGAAAAGGGACCTTCTCTCTTGGATCCACTACTGATGCGTACTAACAATTTCCGAAATAGTTTTACTTAGTATTCCAACAATAATAATTTTGCCTTTATTCTCCTAGCTGAAACACACCAAAGTGAACTACTTGAGGCCATCTTGTCAACTCACATACATAAGAATTTTATGTAGTGAGTTATGAGATAATAGTATTCATTCGTTTCACATGTTTAAAAAGTATATATATATATATATATATATATATATCAGCGGCACGCCTAGTGTCGTACATACTGAACGTTTTCTTTGAACAATCCAGGAAACAATAAAGGAAACATTTGGTATTCCTTGGGAAAGTTACAGGCACATTGCTCAAGTGGGAAAAGTTTGATTTTAATGAGATACAAAAGGGGTGGGCATTATTTTTTGAGATAATAGAAACAAAATCATTAGAAACTTTCCGTAATTTTCCTCAGGTAAGATTTTGTTCATTAATTAATAATTCAAATTTCAATCCTCAAATTTTAGATGGCTTGTTTCAAAAAAGTAGCCCATCCGAATACATCTTTCATTGACTCCTGTTAATTAACCAATGCCGATCACCGTTGCATATGCTATGGATTAACACGGTTGCCTTCAGTGAAGAAGAGTATGGTGTAAAAAAGAAACAGGGAAAAAAGTATTTTATGTACATGTTTCTGTCTAAAATGTGCCAAGTTAGATATTTTTCAGTGAAGACATGGACACGCTTTCGAGAATATATCTCAAAATGGAAATTTTTTTGACGGCCTACAAGCTAAAAACTTCGACATTAGCTGTGCATCAAGTGGTATACCACCTCTTGGTGGATTTCACCAAACCTGCTTTGTACGTTTCACGGATTCTCAGTGAATTCAAAGAATTAAGGAAACCATGGAAAAATACAGATGATGCAAAAGTTTTCAAATGAAAATGTAAGTTTTTAATAATGTTGTGACTGTTATTGATACATATTTCCGATTTCATAAGATTCACATTATTGTTTACAAATGCACCAGATATTTTCCTGTTTATTTTATTTTTTAATTACTCTAAATGCATTGCATATTGAATTTTTCTGTTAATTCCAATAATAAGCATAATGCATGATTTTATAAACATCCATTGGTCAGATTAATAATGATTCATCTGGCGATTTTAAACTACAAAGAATATCCAATTTTATTCCTTTTGTTACAGAAATGTATCTGTCATTTATAGAAATGTTTAAAACTTGTAAAAGATAAATGTTATTTTTCTAGGAAAAAGATTGAATAATATTTTTAAAACTAAAAAGAATTCTTAGTAAAGTATAACCAGAAATATACGAGCTTTAAAGTTTGTTTACATTTCAATATACCGTAATTTCCCTTTTCCTGCTTTCTTTTTCTATTTACTCAATTTTTAAATGTTCTAGAAATGATGTATTCATTTGATTCTAATAAAAAATTTTGACAAAAATTAAGAGATTTGTTATGGCCTTTAAAATCTTAAAAACAAAAATGGAAAAAATTTTTTTGATAATTATGTGACACATTATCAATCATTGCCTTACAGAAACTTTTGGATGTTCCTAAGCTACACAAAAAAATTATTAAAAGTATTAATGAAATATTCTGGATTTATCAAATAATGGTTATATATTATTTTTAATTTTTTGAACTTTTGTATATCATTTTTTCGTGAAAGTTACTGGCTTCAAATGCATACTAAACTCATGAATATATTTATTTTTACAGTCTCCATCTCAAGATAACATCAGCACAACAACTATTGAAAAAGATGACCCACCAACTAAAAAAAGACGGATTATTCGTTCCAATTTTGATCGACCATCTTTACCACCAAGATCAAAGCATATTCTACTAGATGTTTGTACACTCGGCTAAAAGATAAAAAACTTTAGTGTGCAGAGTATCCGGTAAGAGAAAAAGAGAAATGTTTAACAAATGATGCTGTTAATTTAAAACGAACAGCAGAAGAAAAGGAAAATGAAACACTGTTCATAGAAATAAGAAACAAAGATTGTGTGGCAATCGAGGTGAAGTATCATAATTCCTGCTACCAAACCAAGCAAAACAGAACAAACAGGGTAAAGTTCATATGGGAAAGCATTTGAGATTTTGGCCAAATTAATTCACACTCGAATTATTGAAAACAAGGAAATAATAAGACTGAAGAAGTAGAAATATTTGTTTGTCAAACGGATGGAGTTGATGCTCACTCATATAAAACAGGATATTTAAGGCAAAAGTTAATAAAAAACTTCATCAGTTGTGCTTCATCACTCCTAAAATGAGGTAACAAGGTGACATCATCTATGTAAATGACATTACAATATCTTCTTTTGGAGAAGAGAAAACAGTACTTCATGAGGAAACACAGACCACTACATTAAGTGATAGAGACTCATCAGAAAATGACACTGAATTGTCATCACAACAGCAAACAAGTCATACATACTCAGCTCCAAATCTTTTATCTAACTTGTATATGACTGCTATGAATCTGAGTAACACAATTAGACAAGTTAGACCTTCTTTGTTATGGCCACCAACAGCAGAAATATTAAAATTGCGAGAAACTGAAAAGACAGGACCCTACATTTTATATAACTTTCTTCATGGATAGTTGGGGCATCTAAAGAATTAGCTACAGAAAAAATAGTGAACACATCGGCATCTGCCCACAAAAAGCTTTTGTCCATTTCACAAGACATAATATTCCTGCCTTCTAATGGACGTACATTAATGCCAAAACATTTATCACTTGGTATGGCTGTACTCAATCGGTCTGGGTCTACCTAATTGATTGGTTTGTTAAATGATTTGGTACATTGTCTTTCTAACTCAGTGGTTTTAAATCCTGATACAGCACTAGCTGAACTTGAGATGAAATGTGGAGAAAATTTTCTTCCATCCATTTTCCAACAACTTTGGTATGGAACAATAATGATTTTAGCGAAGAGATTTTATCTGGACATGGAACAACCCACAACACAACTGAGAATACTGAAATCAATTTCAACACACTTTTGAATAAACGTTGACAATGATTGTATATTTTACTACTTCGTTGAGAAGGAACCACATTTGGAATTACACAAAACCACAACTACATTTAAGATGAAAATAAAATCTCTAGCTACAAAAATATAACAATAAAAATGTGTGATTATTAGTGCCTCTATGTGAGGAATATCAAATTTACCCAAAAATTTATTTTTTAAGTTATACATAAAAATATTGAAGTGGTATCTGAGAAAATACTTGAAAAAAGGTTTTCTTTTTACAAATATTCTCAACTTTGAAGCACACTATGGATATAAAGTCCAATATCTGTATACTAAATTATGTAGAATTTAATTGGGAATAAAATGTGCTATACTACATATTTGTATGTTTATTGGTTTTTGTGCTACTCGGGTTTAAGTAAGTCCTCATGTTTTATTTGAATGATTGTTGGCCATCTTTAAATATGGCTACCATTCTCACAAAGTGCAACATTATTGCATGGGAAAAAAGTTTAATGTTCAGGAGTCAATTGGCATTCATTTTCCACCATTTTTTTCTTCCACCGCAAATGGAAGTCACTAAATCAAAAATCTTGAGCGGTAATGACCTTTGGGCCTGTAGCCTACTATTTTCTATCTAAAAATTCAAATGGTTATCGTCATCATTTATTGCAGTCCTTTGTCCCATCCATTAATTTATATGTCATTTACCTGATAAAATCATGAAGTATTCTGCTGGATAATGAACGTCTTTGTCATGAACGGGAACAGTGTCCATAGATCTTTTGGTATGATTATTTCTTGGAATGCAATCTTTGCGGTACTGTTAAATCAGGAAGGATTGGACGATAACTTTTTCTATTATAACGGCACATAGCAGATTTCTGTAACATTCATTGCTTGTCACAAATTTTAGACATATTGCCACTTAAAACTATTTTTTCATAAGCATTTTTCATGGTTATGATTGAAGGCTCCACTCATCCATTGTTTATTTGTGCATGGCCAAAATCTAATCTCTTGTTCAGTGGTATTTCTGTCTAGCTAACTAGCACTCCCGAGTGAGTATGATGGCTATACATAGTCTTTTCGGTAACCATCATTACAGCTCAATTCTTCCGTTCATCTGGTGTCTCTTCAGTGACCTGCATTCTGGTTTACATTTGCTTACGGTATTTGGTGTTTCTGTGGCTCTTAAATTACTCATAGGTTTGACAGCTGAAGAAATGGTAAATACTTGCAACATTTTCCATTGTTTTATCACTGAGAACATAATATTTTACAAGTTGATGATACTGTAATAAAAATGTGAGAGTCTAATTTGAATAATAGAGGATATGAACAGGAAAATAGAGACAGACGGGACAGAAAGGAACATGGAAGGAAATGTTAATTTTCTTAAATATGGTCCCTCTTAACATTCAACATACTTATTCTATTGAGTTTCCTATTTGTAGAATCACCTCTAAAACTTCTCTTTTGATTCGATGTGAATCTGCGTCATCGAATATTTTTTAATGTCTCCTATGTTCCCCAGCTCTTAATTTTGAGATCCATTTTAAGTTTAGAAAGCGAAAAAATCATACGGGACTAGGACCGGTTGATCTAAATGTATCTAGGTTGCAGATCAAAAACAGTTGAAAATTGACACAGACTTGTCTCGATGTAATCCCTTTATTACATAAGTTATTTCGGTATACATTTTCGTGTAAATTTCAAAATCTCAAATGAATGATTTTTAAATTGGTATTCTTTTTGATCACTTCTTATCAAATAAAATAAGATGCCGAAAAAAAGCATTTCATTGTTTATATTTTGCTATCGTTTTCATTTTTAGTTTTGCTCGCAAAAAATAGCATTAAGTTAATTGTAAAATAAATTGCTCAACAAAATAATAGTTTACAATGCAATTTTAAATTTCCTCCTTCAGGTCATTAATTAATCCTCTTCAAACAAACTGCAGAAAAAAATTGATTAAATTCTTCAATTATTTTTCTTTTTGATGATGTAAATTTTATAAAAATTTTCTTAATCGTTGTAAGATATTTGAAATTTGGGAATATTATGGTATCTATATTTTATGAGTTTTCAAGAATTCGCTTTATGTCTGACTAGCCAATAAAACAATATTATAGAATGAAATCACCCGAACCTTTTGATTTTTCCAGCTAATTTTAGATGTAAAATTTCGAAAAAATATTCACCAACATTTTATAATTCTACAAAATGTCCGTCTGTCTGCACAACAAATACTCTGTTTTTGTTTTTGTGTTTTTGGTCCAATTTCAACTGACATTTCAGGAATTTTTAGAAGTGTATCAGGAAAGATTTTAAATTGTTTGGTGATCCGGCTCACGATAAATTTTTGGCGCAGTCTCTACTGTCCGTTTCATAATGCGTATCTACTCTCTTGGTAATTGCTACAAGAATCAGATAGTTCCGTTTCTATTTAGACTTTAATCATTTGATTATTTTAAAGGTACTTGTTGTGTTATGGTTATCGTTGTTAGAAATAAACACGACAAATCGATTTCAAATTCTGGATGAAGCTGTTTGCATTTAACATAGAATGCTTCAAGAATATATCATAAAACTGAGCCTGTCTGCATGGAGAGCGTAAGTCCAAGGAACATCTTCAGAAATTCACAAAAAATGGCTGTCGAATATTCTCAGACTACTAATAGGCTCCCTAAACGTTTGCTGATCTCTTACCTCGTATCGACGAGATGGTCAAACATTAAGTATATAGTTCGTTGAATCTTTGAAGTAACTACCACCAGGTTGCAATAAGACCGAGTGACAAAGCTCATTCGATATTCGAGGAGGGTGGTCTACTGTACCAGTTTTGCTGGATTTCCTTTGGTGTAACGAACAGCGTGGCTAGTTTTCAAAGAGAGAAACAATTTCAAAAGAAAAATTAGAATTTTCGCCTATATAAAGTAAGTATATGCAACCATGATCAGGTCGACAACGACAGATATGCCAAACAGTTTATGACAGCAGAAGAAAAATACAACTTAATGTTAAACTATGATAAAAGCTTCTTCAGACGGCATAAAATTGAATGAGCCAGATATGCTGTTAGAAAAGGTATCGTGAAGCCAGACCTAGAGCGTTTAAAACCACTTCTTAACCTGCTAATCTCGGGTTATTTACCAGCTCTTCGACGAGTCCTAGATATGTTTACTCTGCTAAATTCCCTGTACCTCCTCACGCTATCAGAGCGTTCGAAGATCTAAAAAAGGACATTGCAAAAGCTGCTTTCACTGCGATAGAACTTGGTTGAGACTGACGTATCGGATTGTACCATAGTCTAAGGCAATCCGTGTGACTCGAAATATTTCTTTCAAGACCACTCTTACAGACTGAAGGGTGACACGCAGCAATTGAAGAAGAATCATATGCCATTGTCATAACACTAAGAAAATGGTGACACTATTTAATTGGACGCTCTCACCCCTAGAAATCGGTTTTGTTTATGTTTAACGTCAAAACATCTAGCAAAATAAGAAGATGAGAAAATAGAGAGGAGGAGGATAGAGCTAGCTTCGCTTTTCATTCACTGTAACCAACCGTCCCGGGAAAGAAAATGCTGCGGTCGATGTGTTCTCAAGGGTGTGGGGTTCCTCAAGATACATAAGAAACTGTGTCACTCGGACGTGATGAGACTGTTCTGCATCATCCTAATAAGAAATTTCTATTCTGACCAGGGGACTACATTTAAGTTAGAACGCGTCAATCAATTCTTGAAATAACAGAAACTATATATTTGTTAACAAATTATATATATATATATATATATATATTTGTTAACAAATTATATATATATATATATATATATATATATATATATATATAATAAAGATATCCAGTTGAAGATGATTTGGAAATTATTCTATTTGAGACTTTCTTTATCCTTCGTAATCCACAATACATGCAGATGCACACTTATAAATATATAAAAGGAATCTTACCAATAATGTATGATAATTGATAATTTTCTAATAGAGCAAATTTCCATATAAATGAAAAAATGCAACAGACTGTTCTTTGGCTATTTTAAATCTATTTCAGCGTGACTCCTTTATAGAGGCGTCAGGAGCAAATTACGTTATTTTTACTTATATATATATATATATATATATATATATATATATATATATATATATAAACAGGCATTTAAAAACCTTAAAAAGGGTTCATATGCAATAGAATTCAATCAACCAATCAAGCAGCCACATGAGTTCTCCCTCGCGCACGTCGAAGCTCGTAAAAACCCAAACAGTGCAGCTGAAACGCCATGCTCACCAAAGTAAATTCAACATTTATGCAGACGAAGGAGAGCTTATCAAAGCAATCCCCCCAGTATGCACGAGTACAATATCCTGACGGGAGGGAAGATTATGTCTCACTAAGAGACATATAGTCTTTATAGGAAAGGAATTAGAATCTGAACTCGTCTTGGAATAAGAACCTTTGACATCCGTTCTTAGCACATCGAGTGTCTGCTCTGCTAAAATCGCTGCCTAGTTCTTTGTGACGACTACCAGGAACCATTGAGCTCAGAATCATCATCGTGTGACATTAGCTCTGTCTAACGGTCTGTATCACAGAAACAGTATCATCTTGTTGCCGACTCTTCTTTTTCAGAAGGCAAAGAAGACGAAAGCACTTCGAGCCGATACTCCCAAGTCAAGCGCTGGATAGTCTGACCAGCCCTGAAAACTTCTTAAAACTAGAAGACAAACCTAAAGAAAATCCTGTGATGGACGAGCCAACCAGTTGACCCAAAAGAACCCACAAAATGCCTTGGCTCTTGAATGATTTCATTCTCTAAGAATGAAATAAAATAATGCAGGAGAATCCAGTAAAGGAATCTTCCATTTTGTCCCTCTCTTGCTTTTAACTCTCTATTTATTGTCACTATAAACAGGAATCGACGCAATGCCTTTTTGTTAGCTTAATAAAACCCAAGTAAGCTCCTACTCAATATTGCTATTTCATTACCGCTTCCTCACTCTTTTTTTTAATTTCGAGCTTTAGTGAGACCAAACTGCACGACCAATATACAAATCCTTTTATACGATGAATATTTTATATTGAGTATACTTATTTATCTCAACTTAAGCATATTTTTTATAAAAAAGTAGTTTTTAAAAAATTGAACCAATAAATGATAATAAAAAGACACACTAAAACATTAATAACCATCTCTCATATTTTCTAATTACCTATCATAAAAGTATTTACCCGTGTGTATATGTGAAAAAGATGTGTTTATTATAATTATTTTACTCCCTTGAGAGTTTTTTACGCAAGCATTAGCTGAGGGTCTTTCACTGCTATTTTAATGACAGCAAGTCTCCTCAAGTCTCCAGGACTCTTTTAATTATTCTAACCGATCTTAATAATGCTGTAGTTTGGACGATCTCTACTTGTCCTATTTCTATCTCTTAATTTCATTTCCAAACCTTTAAGGATTATTCCGAGCACACTACTTACAATTCATATCACCGTCACTTTCATGTTCAACGGTTTTCTGTGTACTCTCTTTTCGCTTACTTTCAGTTTTATTCTGTGGTCTGGCAGAACGGCAAATTCGACTATTCGGCAGGTTTTCTTTTTTTCTTTTGTTGACTATCACAAGGTCATCTGGTTATCTGGCTGTGATTAAGTGATATGTTTGCATCTCAAAATCCCTGAGAAGTTAGTGCGTCTCATTCTCCAAGAAGGATTCTGGTTTGTGCATATACCACTCGTTCACATGGTCAAGTTTAAATTTCTTGCACAATTCCAAGTGAATCCCCTGGCCCACCCAATCGTTCAAGTCTTAAACTCTTTTTGTGCTAATTTACTGCATTCGCTTATATGATTAATCGTTTCTTCTCTATCACCACATAACCAACATTTGCTATTTTGTGGCATCTTATCTATTTTCTCTTTAACATAGTTATTCCTTATAGGGTCGTTTTGTACGATTAGATCTGGTTCAGTTTCTCTCTTAGGGTTTTCCTTTCTTCGTCATGTCCAAGTTTTCACATGCGAGATTTTGCTTGTTTATCTTTTGAAGTATCCATGCATTTGTTTTACTTCCCATTTTTGTTTCCTACCTATTGTTGTTCAGTTGATCAGTGTGTTATTTGAGTTGTTACTTGTCGCTGTGATTAGTCTTTCTTTGCCCTTTTTATATAGTCTTCGATTCGTCGTATCGATGTATTGACTCAATCTTGAATGGTGGTGAGTTCTTTTCCTCCTTCTTTCCTTGACAGAAATAGTTTGTCTATGTCATCTCTGGGATGTAAGACCTTATGCATCGTCATTAGTTTTCTTGTTCTCTGGTCCATTTGTTGAAGTTCTTACCTCGTTTCACTTCTAGAATGGTCCCGAGTATTTTACAAGTGTTTATCCCTTTGATGAGATTTCTGCTATATACTTATATTGTTCTCATTCTCCTAAAATATTCTTTTTTAACTTTTTCTTTCATCTCCACTTATTTGATCGTGTCCGCTTCCAATATTCTCGTGTACTTGTAAGTTTCCTTTACTCCGAGCGTTCTAATTTTTTTTGCTTTAATACTACTATTCCCTCAATTGCCTTTTTCTGCTTCTCGTAATTAGCATGGCTCATTTTTCTATGCCAAATTCCATCCCTACGTCCTGTTTGTCTATACTCACTGCCTGTATTAGGGTTTCTAATTTTCTTTCATTTTTGACAAACAGTTTGATGTTGTTTATGTACGTTAGGTGGTTGATTTTTTCTTGCGCTTTTGTAAGTTAATAGCCTCCGGTGAATTTCCAATATGACTGAGTGGCAACATCATTATCACAAATAGTACCACGGTGCTGCTCTTAATGAATCGAGGAGTATTTTCGACTTAGCTCCGTCTTTGTGGCCTTGTAAATTCTTTTTCATGTTGTTTTTCCGTCTAGCTTTTCTGTTATGTTCCCTTCGTTTCCATATTTGCTTCAAAATTGTTTTGCTTCCTTTTCATCCGGTTATTCGTATGTCTTAGTGCATTTTCCACCTTTTTTCTTGTAGAGTTTTTTCATTTATTTGGAATGTCTTGTTTGGTCTGTATTCATGGTCAATGAATACAGACCAAACAAGACATTCCAAATAAATACTGTCTCAGTATCTTTTTAGCTTTATTTCTTTCGCCAGTATCTTCTCATTTATCTTCTCGAGTTATACTGTTTGTTTTGCTTCCTGGGTTGCTCAACCGTTTTCATCATAACATATTACAGCATTTTTTTTCTCTTTCTTAGCATTTTTACTTGCTGTTGTAGATTTTTTCTTCTGTGTTTCCAGTCTCACTTCCCATCCAGATTTTTACTTTCAGTTTATGTTCCTTAGAACACCGATATTAGTACAGACTAATTTTGCTCCAGCATAGATCAGTTCCTTTAATCTCGTGATTTTGTTCGATAAGATATTTGATAATATTTTTTTCAGTTTCTGCCTTTACTGTTTTCCAGTCTTGGTTCCTGAGAGATGTTAATGTAGTTTTCTTTTTAAACATGGTTCTCTTTACTTTTTCAGCATTTGTTTTATCTTCTTGTGTTAGGGTTTGCTCTGTGGCATTGGGGTGTGTGGTGCTTCAGTTTCTATTACTTTGTGTTTCAATTTGGTTTGGGGTTCTTGTTTTTCGGTATTTAGTGTCACGGTCACTGTAATGGTGTCTTGTTGACATATTCCTTTTTATTCGTTAGAATATTTCTTGTATTTCAAGTTCGAAAAAGAAGCATTTCTTTATGATCGTTCTAGCATAGTCAGGCCGTTTTTGGCTTGATATCTTAAATCTAGTGCATTCGATTTCTGTACTATCTTGAGTAGGATTCCTACTAAAATAACAGTAAAGTGCAAAATTGTCTTTTCTAGACAATTTTCTCCGTTGGTGTCTCTGATTTGAGTGGTTGGGTAGTTCGTCGTTTGTCTTCCAGAAAAAAAGAACGGCCAACATTCGAAGGATGCTATCAGATCCCCTGTGTAGGCTATCACATGACAGCCAAAACTATTACTTGGGCCACACAGTTAGAATTATGTCATCTAAATTTCTGAGACAAAGCTGGGTGATTTTATGCTATTAGGAGAGATTATGTTTCTCTCGTAAGGTTTCCTTTTCTTAGCCACATCCAGGTTTTCTCGTGAGAGATATTGCTTATTATCGTTTAAAACGCCCATGGAGTTGTTTTGCTTCCCATTTTTGTTTTCTCATTATTGTCATTCTCTTAGTCTTTGTGTGGTCACTATCGTTACTTGTGGCTGTCATCAGTCTTTTTTCGTACTTTTCTATGTAGTCCTTGAGTCGTTGTATCGATGCGTCAACGCTGTCTTCAACGCTGGCAAGTACTCTTCCTCCCTCCTTTCTTGATATATATAGTCTGTCAACGTCATCTCTTGGATGCAATACTTTATGCATGGTCATCAGGTTTCTTGTTCTTTGGTCCATTTGCTTTTATTCTTCTCCGGTTTACTTCAAAAATGGTCATGAATATCCAGATTACATACGCACGCAACCTTGGTACAGACCACGTATTTATTCCTTTGATAAGGTTTCTGCTACATAGTTTTGTCTCAAGTAGCTCTCTTGTTCTCCTGAGACATTCCTTTTCAATTTTTTTTCTTTATCGTCTCCACTTTTTTGATGGTGTCAGCTTACAAGATACCCAAGTATTTGTACGTTTCTCCGAGCGTTCTAATCTTGTCTTGATTTGGAAGTTTGCCGCTTTTCACTACTTTCATGGCACATTTTTCTATGCAAGATTCCATCCTTTTATCCTGACTATATATTCTCACTGCGTTTATTAGAATTACCAGTTCCTTTTCATTTTTTTGCAAACAGTTTAATGTCGTCCATGTACATTAGTTGATTGATCTTTTCCTGCGATTAACTAAGTTTGTATCCGGCAGTGCATTTTCTGAGTTAAGTGGCATCATGGCAATTATGAATAGTAACAGTGATAGTACTTCTTGAAATATACCTCTTTAGACCTGCGCTTCAGCTAAGCTTCTCCTTCCTACTGTCAATTCCACTTTCCAGGTTTTCATGGTTTTCTCATAAAGTTTACGACTTCATTTGATATTTTATACATTTTGAGGCAGTATATTATCCCGCTTTGCGGGACCATATCATATGCTTTTTTCTAGTCAATCTAGGCCATAGCAAGATTTTTCCGTCTGGTCTTGCTCTCGTTGAGGAGTGGCTCATCAATGTAAAGTAACTCTCCTGTACCTCTGGATCCTTGCGGCACTCTTTCTGTTCTTCGGGGAACAATGTGCAGCTTGTTAGCGAGTAGTAAATCTCTTCCCTTTTTTGTGCTAGTAATATTTTTCACATCATCGGTAGGCAGGTTATGGGTCTGTAGTTTTTAGGGGTGGTTCCTTTAAGGGGGTCCTTCTGGATCAATGTGGTCTTTCCCTTGGTCATCCACTCAGATATGTTTGCTTCTTGCAGGCATCTATTCATTTCCAGTGCTAGTCTGTCTTGAATGGAGGTGGATTTCTTGAACGAAAATCTGTGTATTCTATCATGGCCTGGCGTTTTCCAATTTGATTTGTTTTGAGTAAATCGATTTGTATTTCCACTTTCGGACCTTCTTCAAGTTCTTCTAATTCTTTTGTTATATTGCTGATCCATTCGGCTTTTTTGTTATGTTCTCTTGGTTGACATATTTTAGTCCAAAATTGTTCGGTTTCTCTTGCATCCGGTTGTCGGTATGTTTTCGCATCATTTCCCCTCATTTCTTGGTAGAGTTTTCTTATGTTTTTTTGGAATATTCTGTTTTGTTTGTATTGTTTTACCCTTTGTCGATACCTCTTAATGTTTCTTCTTTCGCCAGTACTTTCTGCTTTATTTCCGAAAGTTGTCTTATTATTTTTCCTTGTGTTGCCTTTTCCTTTTTGTCTCTACATGTTCCAGTGTATACCCTTTGTTTTATTCTTTTGACCTGTTTTCGTTGATTTTTTTTTATCTACGTTTCATGTCGAATTTTCCATCCTAGTTTTGATTTTTGATTTTTTTGTGCTTTTTGAGGGGATCCCAATTTTCTCACAAACTAATTTCGCCACTGCATAGATTAGTTCATTTAATTGGGTTACATCATTTGATGATATATTATTTAGTATTTGATTAATTTTTTTCTGCTTCCTTCTTGACTGTTCTCCATTCTATGTTTCTTATTGATGGTAAGGTACTCTTTTCTCCGTTCATGAATTTTCTAGATTCATTTTTTGTTCTTGTGTTAGTGTTTTCTATGTGCTGTTTGGTTGTATGTTGTTTGGTTGTGTGTTTTTTTAGTTGTCCGGCGTTTCTATTTTCCGAAGTTGGCGGTTCATTTCGGTTAGACAAATTTTTTTTGTCAATACATGGTGTGTCTGATTCTATATAACTGCCTTGTTCATTATTTATTTTCTGGTGTATTTCTAGTATGAAAGCGATGGTCAAATCCAAATTCCATCTGTGACTATTTGCGTTAAATTCATAATAATACCCTTGAATAAAGAGTTTCGTGTATAAAATAGGACAATCAGCGCTCTCTAGCCTTAGATGGGCTTCCACTCAAAGAAAAGGATATCTTAAAGTGTGAAACCAGAAACTGAAATTCCTAACTTCTGAGTTATGGTTTTGTGAGTTAGTTGTGGAAGATAGAAGATAAGCTGCTTGTAGTCTTCGATTTACTATCTCATTGGAGTTTAGTTGTGCATTTGAGATAATATCTATTTCCTTATCGATGGACTCCTATGGTTTTCAGGAACAACCCCATTGTTAGTTGTATCATGATATGACATTAAGTATGGAGGGAAAATGGGAGTGTGAAAAGAAAGAGCCGAAAGGAGCACCACTTTCTATTGCTTAATATCCTGTACTGCTTTCGTGGTAAGAAATTACATGCATAATTTTTTTGAATGAATTGATTTATTGAAAAACAGAGTATTGTGCAAGAAAAATATTATAAGTCAATCATCACCCCTGTAACTTAATTTCAGGATATTGGCAGAAAATAGAATTTTGATGCTGAAATTATTCTATTTTATATAAACATAAGACCCCATAGGAATTTTAGTTATAATTATGTTAGACTTGTAATGTAACGATGGTAGTATACCATGTAACAATAACTAGCATGAACGACTGAAAAATTACCACTCCAGTGTTACGGAAAATCCAAGACTGTTTCCAGTATCTTACCAGATTTCTGTCACTAGTCGAGGTCTACCTTCATGTTGTGGGCAGCATAATTTGTTTTAGGTTTGATTTCCTCCACAACCAAGCCACACGACATGTCAAGAAACATAATATTAAGAAAAGGGGAAATAATTACAAAAGAAAAAGTTATCAAGGAAAGGACAGTGTCAATGGACAACTTCTATTGTATGTCCCGCAAATATAAATTGATACTAACATTTATTTGATAATTTTAAAAAATACACAGAACATGAAGATATGAAGAAAAACCTGAAGATGGCGGAAAGATTTTCATCGAAATAACTAAGATTCTGATCTAGATATAAGTCATCAGATTATGAAAACACGTACCCCAAGAACAATACGTCTTCTCCCGAAAATAACCACTGTAAGATTATTATAATTTAAAGTCAATTGACAAAATGGTAGTTTTAATTCCAGTCCTACATGAGATTGAAGATATTGAGGAAATGCAATCTTATTTGCAAATCGTCCAAACATTAATATCCTTGTAAAATAAATATTTTAATCCAATTATAATTTAAGACTCGAACATCATAAGTGATATTCTAGTCTTATGATATAAGTGGATTAAAATCTTTAAAATGGGAAATAAAAAAAAGATATTGATAATATATGTCTTCCGTGGTAAGTTTCTCTTCTCGTCTTTCTCACACATTGACTGTGTGTGTGTGTGCAGCGTGCAGTGTGTGCAAAGTGTGTGCAGAGTGTGTGCAGATGTACACGTAATTTTATGTGCAATTTCTCCCGCTATAAAAGAAAAGAAAGATGTTGAAATCATGCAAGATGGTTCAGAACTTTTACAGACTGGATGAGAAACGAGGTTTTATAGGTATTGATTATCTATTTCTCTGAAGCAGTCTACCAACATGAAAATCTCCAAGAATGTTTTAGAATGATTTTAAAAGGATAAGCAAATATTTCGGCTTTCTAGTTACCTTGATGGAAAATCCAAAAGAGAAATCTTTAAAAATGTCTTATCTCTTTAGAATCAGACTTAAATGGAGTAGAGGAGAGTCGCTCGCTAGCTAGAGAGATAGATGGATATGATGTATGATCAAAAATTTTAAGTCTGGCGTTTAATTTTAAAATCCAAAATGTAAATAAAAACAGCTGAACAGCTGAACAAATTTTTTCACAAAGTGATGTTGCCTAGATATCAAGATGAGTCGATGCAAGTTTTAAGAATGAAACATAGGATTTTTCAAGTGCAGCATTTTCCATACTCACCAAATTCATCTCCGTCCGATGTTTCCTAAATTGACCCTTTTTTTTACCTAGGATAAGATTCAAGCTTAAAACAGCAACTCTTGAATTTTTTTAATGAGAAGTAAACAACTTACCAAAGATATATGTAAAATGATATTGAAAAAGAAATATATGTAAAATAATGTTGAAAAAGAAAAAATGTTGATTACATGACGCATAAAGAACCTACCCTCAAAGAAATGAGCAATTCTTTTTGGACGATCTACAAAATCGCATCTTTTTCGTACTGGCACCGTTTTTCTTTTTAAATTCATCGGAATTTATATATATATATATATATATATATATATATATATATATATATATATATAAATTCCGATAAATTTAAAAAGCAGTTTTAATATCATTGAATATATCCCACAAAATCTGTTTTTTTCTAAAACAGGGTATAATGCTTATGCATGTTATTTTTGCGAATTTTACGCGCAGAGAGTAATGCTAAATACTTTTTTTCCTTCAAACCAAATTATTTGTTTGAAAACTTAAAGCTTGATCGGTATATACAGGGCAACCCTTTCACAGTGAAAAGTAATGAACAGTTAACATTCGGATCAATTTTACATGTATTCAACATCAAAGATTAATTTCCCAGAGAGTAAATCATAGAAATCTAAAGATATGTGATTTTGTTTTTTATTTAATCATCACATCGTAAGTAGTAAACTAACTGGAATACCGAAAAACTCGATTTATATTTTCCCTCGTTTTTACCATGAGGATACCATATAAGTAAAATTAGCCAAGTATCAATGAAAAAATCCAGAATACCTTTTCTTGTAGAGTAACTAAACACCCCACTTCAGCACTTTACCAAATGTACTGGCTCAAAGCCTACGATTAAAGACTTCGAGAGTTGATTTCAATAAACTGAATCCAGAGTAGATGGGTCACATTTCGGCCGGCCGTGGTATCAATGGCACAGATCTGGTCGGGTGTGTCTAGTCTCTGAACATACCTCGAGACTCAGGGGGCCGTCCCCCATGCTTTAACCCTCCTTGGGGGTGGTTAAATTAATCACATGGCGCCTGAAGCCGACGAGGCTCGAGACATTTTTGGAGCCGCCGGGCACGTCTGGGCTACGGCACTGCGCCCGGAACCACCTTAAAAAGGCCTTGTACCACACTCATCCATTTGGTGGGGCGTGTGACAAATACCGATGATTTTAATAAACTGGATCCAGTAGATGGGCTACACTTCGGCCGGCCGTAGTAACAACGGCACGGATATGGTCGGGTATGTCTCGGCTCTGGACATACACCGAGCCAAAGGGGGCCGTCACCTCAGGCTTTAACCCTCCTTAGAGGGGTTAGGTTTATCGCCAGGTGCCTTTTTATGAGAATGCATATGGAGCTCGAGGCATTTTTGGAGCCGCAGGGTACGTCTGGGCTACGGCCCTGCATCCAGACCCACCTTAAAAAGGCCTTGTACCACACTGGGGCATGCGACGAATACTGTTGAGTTAATAAGCTGATTAACATTCGGACTGATCTTATTTCGTTTGGCTATAAAGCATTTTGATTCTCCTCAATTTCTTGTAAATTCTCTTGTTAATTGTTAGTAATTTATTGTACTGTGGCTTTTTTGTATGTATCCGTTAACACCGGATACTGGTGCTGAATAATAATATTAAGCACTCATTTTTCCCCGTGTATCATTCACCCCAATGATACAACACCTTTTGATTTAGAACTGTGTAAGGAGTCAAGACTAGTTATTTTACGGTCTATTTATCAGTTTAAAACTTATCATCGAACTGTAAAAAATGGTAATTGTTACTATAAAAGATGATTAGATACCTACAAATTATATTCTTATATTATGAAGTTTAAACTTTCAATGAGTTTTGAAGTGAAATATGTTTCAATTTAGGTGAGTTATATTTAAGAGATTGTTTTATTTTTTTAAAACTAAATTATTGGTCTTAACTGAACAAAAACATTAGATAGATTATTTTACTTTTCCAGATTCTAAAACTAGCAATGAACTTAATTAGTGATGTTTACTTAACTATCAATAATTATTTTTGTACGACAAATAATTCACCATTTTTTTTACTTTTGAAGATGGAAATTTAAATTCTGTACGATTACCTACGACTTACAGCAACATTGCTTCCAGTTGATGATTGTTGAGTACATTAAGCATGCATATCAAATTTGCTAACTCAGCTGCAAATTACTGGTCGCCTATAGAAGACTACCAACAAACTTTTCCCAATTATATATCCATGTATTCTTATAGATTAAAAAAATATTCTGCCTGCTTTCAATTCAAAGTTATTGGCAAGTTTTACGAAGCCAGGGGTTGAGAAAGACGAAAACATGATAATATTACCTTGAACTTACAAGTTCAGGTGATTTCTTGGGAATGTAGTTAAGCTGCCATAAGCAAATCTGTTTAATGTAAGGTGTCCTAGGCGTTGATATGATAAAGAAACGGTGATCTCATTATAGACTGGCGACACCTGCTGGGATTGGCTGAAACAAACGATTAATATGCAAGCGGGAATTAAATGTTGAAAAATCTTCGCAAAAGCGACAAAGCCATAAAGCCCAACTTAAAAGTTGAGAACTTCCGGTTTTATTATTTCTCCTTTATCGCTTTTAAAAGATTTTTACCCTTTTTTTTTTCACCGTTTTTTTTTTGTTTTTTTTTTGGGGGGGGGGTCGTTGATGAAAGTTTCTTATATCTTTTACTTGCATTATGACGTTCTTGTATCTCTTACTTACGCTACTTCTCATTTCACTCCTTCGACTTCAGTTGGAATTTGATTTCCCTGATAAATATCCTTTCTTTTAAACATCTATTTCTTTTTTTCTTTCTCTCACAATCTCTCTTTACAAATCTCTTTTTCTTCCTTTTGTATTGTCATTATTCACAAATACACTTAAATGTATCCATTAAGCTATATCATGTTTATCGAATTCATCTTATGATTAACTGCAAATAAACAAAATGGGGATGTATTCTCTATCAAAAATAAAATCTGATTAAGAGTTGAACTTGTTTTCTTCAAAATGCCCTAATTTTGTGGCTCATTTCTGTTTTGTTCAATTGTTTTCAAATTGCAGACCAAATGTGAAATATTGAATAATGGTCGATAAGAAATAATATTAGTCAAAGTTTTTCTTTGCGTTTTACCGTAAGAAATAAAAAATCCTGATGATTTCGTCCCATGTCACCTTCATAGCAGTTTGCCAAACATAAAGCAACTTTTTCAAAACTGAAAAAAAGCATAGTTATGGTAATATTCCTATTTTACATTCATCTTATATTGACACTTTTTGGTTCACGTTGAAACAGGTAATTTGTAATTGTAATATAAAATGAAGTATTGTTTTGTTTAACACATTTTAGCAACTAACTTGTAATGTTCTGGCCTCAAAAAAGGAATGATTTCAAGAGTTAAAGAGATGTAGCGATTGGTAGACATGTGTATGGTTTTAGAGAACAAACCTCTCTACAAATTTTCAAGTTGACTTTTACTCTCTAAATGAGCGCGCTATCAGCAAAGGTTAACTGAAGCCGCTCTTCTTTCTTTTTCTAGCCGTGATCTATCGAAATGCAAGGGTAGGTCAAAATAAAGTTAGATAGGATATTCAGTAAAATTAAATTCTTTCTGTATGAAAAAATATGTATGTCATACACCGTAGGATAACTTCAGGAATTATCAACAAAAAACATTCGTGGACGTCATAAGCCTGTTTATTTATTCCAAACTCTGGGCTCACCGCTGGAAGTTCCCAGTGCTACCCCAAAGATTGCAGCTCCCAAGCTTTTCATACATTACATCTCCCCCCACCCACCTTATTTATGAGTCCATGCTTCAAACTCTATCCAGGACTGAAACGTTCGGGTGCTCTGATTTCACGGGCAGATCGTCGCGGTAGGCCTGACATCGCAACAGTTGATAGTGGAACTTCGACTTCTCGGGAAGATTGTCACAGTAGGGTTTATATCACAACAGTTGATTTCTGGACTGGGGGATTCTCTGGCATTACTGTGTCTGGAGTATGAATAGGAACCCGGGGTGTTCGATTGTGGTGGCAATCTTGATTCAATTTTCACTGGACCCGAGTTATTCACCAGGGTAGGTGATATTGGCTGAGAACTCAAGCGAGCTCTCAAGAGATCTTGATGACGTCGAATAACCCCTCCATCTTGTAACTTTATCAATAATAGGTAACTGGTTTCTCGCTACCATTTGGCATGATATGGGATTGAATTGCTCCAACACCGACCTGACTAGCATCACTAGTGAGGATAAGTTCTTTCTTTGGATCATAGTGGATCAGGAGACGATTCGGTTGTAATGACTCTTTCGCTTGCTGAAACGCTAAAGAATGAAACTTGTACCCACCTCCAATGGACGCCTTTCTACATCAGGCGGTATAGGGGACCCAGCTTATCTACAATGTTGGGAACGTACCTAGAGTAAAACTGGAAAAATCCCAGAAAGGCTTTCAGTTCCGTCACATTACGCGGTGCAGATGCATCTCAGCTCGTATTTTGTCCTCAATGGGACGAAGACCTTCCGAACCTATCCGGTGACCAAGGTAAGTAACTGATAGAGCCATGAATATGCATTTATCAAGTCTGACTCGGAGACCAGAGGCTGAGAGTTTCTTCAAGACTCTGTCTAAATTGTCCAGACGTTCTGCATCTGAATATCCTGTAACCAGAATGTCATCCTAATAAGTTACATGCGGTTCCACGCGAAAGAGTTGTCCGTGCATCATTGATGAATACCAGAGGCAGACATGACTGAGGCGGTTGAACTGATACACGCTTCGAGGGGTGTATTAGAGTCTTTATGTAGCGGGACCTGTAGAAATGCAGATCTCAGATCCAGTTTTTTTATGTTCTTCCCTGGCTCAGTTTCGTGTGTAGGTCTTCAATCTTTGGTATGGAGAACGAGTTCAAGTTGATACACTTATTCATGGTCATCTTGTAGTCCCACATAGACGAATTGATTGGTCTGTTTTAAGTACTGCAACGATTAGGGCTGCCCATTCCGAATATTCTATGGGTTTGATTATTCCCAAAGAATCCAGCCAGTCTAACTCTTTGTCCACCTTTTCCTATAATGCATATGGTATTTATAGAAGATTGGTTTTGTGTTTGGGTCAACTCTCAATGATGCTGTATAATTTCTTAGTTCACCCAGCTCGTCTTTGAAAACGTCCGGATGCCTCTGTATGATGTCCTCGACAGCAGGAGGAGCGTTAACTGCTTTGAGCAGATTAATCCTATTCCAGCTAGCTGCATTACCTCCAGCCTGTTCTATCCTAGCAGTGTAGGTCCTGATCCTGGTACAACGATCAATGGTAGGTGATACTGCTCATCAAAAGCTTTGTTTCGTAATCTATCACGTGTGATGAGGTCTTTTAATGAAGAAAATGTTTCTGTTCCAGTCACTGAGAGCAGCACTGCCTTTTTTCTATTTGTGTCTGTAATACTGTTAGCTTCAAAATAGGACGAAAGTTTCTCAGTATAAGTAACCCAGTCAACCTGTGCTGGCAAAAAATCGTCCATATGAAATCATCCAGCCGGTGGATATTTTGTCCGAAAAGAGATTGATCACGCAAGCAAAAACCTTTTCTGCATTGAAATAAAAGAAAAAAAAACGCTCACCTAAGAAGTCTGATCTTATCCTTGTCACCATGTAGGATAACTTCAGATACTATCGACAAAAAACATTTAGGCGTCATAAGTCAGTTTATTCATTCCAAACTTGCCTTCAGGGCTTGCTGCCGGAAGTCCCCGGTGCTACTCCAAAGACTGTAGCTCCAAATCTTTTCATACATCACATACATATGTTTATAATCTGTTTTATAGAATTCAGTAATGCATAAGTCCAGCAAAAATGTGTGTTAGGTTTACTGGTCACCTCCTAATTATAGGTCATGGTGTAACCTGATTCCAAAGTTGACCTTGATGCAATTGCCACATATTCCTCAAAAGGAACCCTAGTGAAGACTATTTCAGTTGTTGAAGCAGAGCTTTGGTTGGAAGTCTGCCTGGGATGTTCTGAAAACACCTAGGGGCTTCCCGAATATTCCTGAGTCTGAGTTGTGGGCAAAAAAGTTTTGAATTGAATCTTTCGCGGTTTATTTTATGCTGTAATAAGAATCAAGCTCTTTTTATTATAGAAATCAGATTTTTTACTGTTCTTTACAAATCTCCTTATAAAAAATCAAAATAAAAGTTAAAACAAAAAAGTACAAGAAAGAAAAAGATGAGAAAAATAGATTTCAAAACTAATTTTATTCTTGTGTTTAATTTTTGTTATCATGTACGTTGTCTGAGGCTCTTAGCTGATTCTCTAGACATAGGACGAGCATTCAACGCCTCAATTATTTATTAATTCTTTTAACCAAAAATCCAAAACTCATTGAGTTCAAAAGAGTGGGGGGGATGTTATGTAGAAATGAAGCATCTCTTGATGAGTGCTGTTCCAAAGGAAAGTTTTTACACCAAAAAGAGAAGAAAACAAAACCGGTTCTCCCTCTCTCTCTCTGTCTCTCTCTCTCAATATATATATATATATATATATATATATATATATATATATATATATATAGTTGGATTTTATTATTTTCTAGCAGAATATTGTATAATCAAAATAGTTATATATATATATATATATATATATATATATATATATATATATATATATATATATATATATATATATATATATATGTGAAAGAAAGACAGAAAAATAGCAAAAGAAAGAAATTGAGGCAGTTCCAGATAGAAGAAAGTTATGTGAGAAGACTTAAAGGTTACTCATTTCGAAAAAAATTGATCCGAACGTGAATCAAGTTTTGCAATGATGCCTTTCCTTCAAGCTTCCGTCGCTATTTTAGACTAACTTAATACTTATATTTTCATTATCAGACCGAACAGATGACGATGTGTGATATATTTAAAAAAGGATTTGTAAATTAAAAATACTTTAGGAAAACAATTAACTTAGGAAATGCGTAAATGAAAAGAAGCGACTGTAGTAAAACAAAAATTAATAAATGAACAATCCATTTCAGAGTAAATTGAATTTTAGGATTACAAGTTGCCGAATTGCTAATTTCTGAAATAGAGATGAATTTCCTCCAGAATATATTTCTTGTGGCAAATTGCAAATTATTCTGGGACAACGGTATTTATTAGTTGAAATGTTTGGGTCGTACACTAGCGTCATTGGAGGATTAATTTCTCTATTTAGTGTCTGTAATGCATTTTCTAATATATAAATATATAAAAACTTTATATATATATATATATATATATATATATATATATATATATATATATAGTTGGTGACCATAGACAAGGGTGACCCAAAGTCTCCTTTTTTGTTAGCTACTACACTGAGGAGTTGGAGAAGTTAGTACTCATTTCTCAGGATTGTTCCACTTTACCCTTGATTCCTACCCTATAATGCTGAGTGTTAAACAGGGAGGCATCAAGAACCACTTTTTTTTCTTTGATATGACTCGACCAGGGATTGAACGCTGGTCTCCCAGGCCATTGGTGAACACTCTACCTACTTGGAAATTGGGTAGAAACAAGGTATTCATTGGATGATTTTATCTGTAGTTGAATTATTTGTCATATTAAATGTTTCGGTTTTTATATTAAACCATCATTCAAGCATTGTTAATGTGATGTTGTATCTTCTGCTTTCTATTTAATTTTAAAATGAAACGAAAAAATTAGGAAACTCTTTGCATACAATTACCGTTATCAGCATTCTGTTTCAAAAGAGTGTGATATCAATAGTGCTCGAAATTTATTTTAAAGCATATCATATTTCTTTATGTAATAAAGATTGATATAAATTTCATAAAATTTTAATATAATATAATTTGATTAATTCAATATAGCATATTTAATATAATATGATTTCATACTTTTAACGTTGACAAATAATTCAACCATGAATAAATTCATACTCAGAATACCTTGTTTTTGGTTTGTTTTTTTTTGGGGTGGGGTGTATTTGAAAGGCCAACCACAAAAAAAAATCAACTTTCTTTAGAAATAGAAAATCAACTTCAGAGATAGTTTATTTTCGAAAAAAGAAAAAAGAAAAGCAAACACATTAACATAGTTTTTGAATGTACAATTCAGAAAACTCAGTAAAATAATTATTTTTAGTTTAATTTATTCTTTATTAAAATAATGAAATTATGATACTTTTTAATTGCCTCTTCATTATTTAATGCTTTACGTAGTTACAAATATTTCAATGTCCCTAAAACATTGATTTTTACCTTTTTTAAATTTCTTATTTTTTCAACAAAATTTACAATTTTTTCATGTATTCCTGAAAGATTTTCAGAGAATAACAAATAATAAACTTAATTTGTAAAAGTTTTATCATGACAATATTACAAACACGTAGCTTAAAAATGCTTATCAGCAGTTTGTAAGATATAAAATTAATCTGGTTTAAAAAGGAAGGTTTGAAAAGAAATAATTGAACTTCTTTTAAATCTTTGATGTCTTTAAAAGAAAAAGCTAGCATAAAATCTTGCAAAATTTGGTACTTCTAACTTGTAAATGAAACTGATAGTTACAGTGAAAAGTACAAAAAAAGAATTTTTCAACTTGAATACTCGGGACAAAACTGAAAATTGATTAACAAATGATCGTTTCTGTAGGTTTCCAAACTTTTTCGTCTAAAATCTTTCATATCTTAAAAAATGAATTAAGATAGAAAAAAACCCAGCTCTCAGCTTTTTACTTTAAATGTATATTTTTCGATTCGTAAAAATATTCGTTATTTTGATTGCATAATTAGTCATTCCTGACATTCTTAGGGTATATGGTCTTGAAATTTTCTAGTTATTAAGAAGAAAAGTGCTAAAAGATTATTCAATTATTGTAGAAATCAGCTGTCCCAAAATATCTGGAATAATGAAAAAGTTTTAATCTCATTCAGGAAACTTTGACACAGTTCTTTTTGGTACCTTGACATCGAAAAAGAATTCAGATAAACTGATATTACCCATAATTTATCTGTCTTCTGTTTTGTTTTGTTTTTTGTTTTGTTTCGTTTTTGTTTTGCTTTATTTGGTGTTTTCAACTTGAATTTAACCCAGTAATCGTAATTCTTCTGGTTAATTCATTAAGGAAAAAGCTCATAACAAGAACGTTATAAAAAAAAATAAATGGGGCGGTGAGATAGCTGGCGGCTTGCTGCACGCGATGAACCCAATAGGGAAGGTCAGAGTCTTCAAGTCTCTTAAAGCCACCGCCTATATAACAATGGGGAGGACGAAGGGTGGTGACAAATATGGTGGTGGTGAGTATGATGAACAGGTCAGCTGACTGATAAAAATCTGAAACATACTACTAAGAATACAATTAACCTAACCATCCACACACACACACACACACACACACACACACACACAAATATATATATAGGGAGAGAGAGAAAGAGAGAGAGAGAGAGAAAAATGAGAGAGAGAGAAATGAGAGAGAGAATGGGAGAGGTGTGTGTGTGTGTGTGTGTGTGTGTGTGTGTGTGTGTGTAAGCTAGCATTGCCCGGGGAAATAATTCAAAATATAACAACGCAGTTTAAATACAAGCTGTGTTTAATGAGCAACTTATATAATAAATTGATGTTGACACGACTTTATTAGTCATTGCCAGTTTGGTAAAAAAATCAATCGTTGAACAAAAAGTTTTAGCAAAAACACAGGATTGTGCAAGGCCTAGTTCAGTGAGGCCTTTTCTTTTTTCCTAAAAAGAATATTCATCTTTAGGATAAGATTTAAAGACGTAGATAATATTAAAGGAAATGGAACATCGCTGATTCACACCTTATCAGAACAGTTTAAGAGGTCGTTCAATCCATGGAAAAGTTGCAAGAATAAATGTGTTGAATACCAAAGGGACTATTTGGAAGAAAATGTTTCATCCAACGTTTCTTTGTCTTAATAAATAAAGATTTAGTTTCGAGATACTTTAAGAACATACGTATAATTTTAATATTTTTCTAACAACACAAATGAAAATAAAAAAGATTATTTGAAAACTGTATTGTTATGAATAAAAAATTTTTAAAAAACTTCCACCAATTACTTTTTGGTTAAATGAGTGGCGTATGAATTTTGAACTCTCCTTAACAGCGAAAGCAGAATTATTTTGTTTACATGATGCGGAAGACGTATGATTATTTTCACACTTCTTACCATATCCTTATCTTCACATTGATTCAATCGACAACGATTTGTCTTTTACATATAGACCCAAGGAAAGCCCAAGTACCCACCAGCTAAAAGGATTTTATTCGCACGCACAGTAAAATAGAAATGGAAAACATAAATAGTCTCATGCAGAAGTGTAAAGTATAAATTTGTGTCGACAAGAGTCCTATCCATATTCATCGGTATTTCAAATCCTTTCCTAGAACAAACGTTATTGTTGGGACGGTTCCAGCGGAATCAGGAAAAATCTGTTAAAAATTCAAAAGAAACAGAACAAGGAATAAAATAAAATCCAGAGAATATTAAATAAAATTGATAAGGAGAGTAGAATCCCTCATATAATTTGTCCCATTTGATCATATTATCTGCGACAGGAATCAGGTAACCTGTTAATATAGGGGGTGAATGGCCTGTTTGTCCTCGACCCAGTAGATTTATCCCTTTTGGTCATATTGTCTGCTGTAAGCGTTCAGATAACCTCTGTATATAGGGGATACATGATCTGTTTGTCATCCACCAGTAGATTTGTCCCTTTTGGTCATTTTGTCTGCTACAGGGGTTTAGATAACCTGTTGATATAGGGGATAAATGATCTGTTTGTTCTCCACCCAGTAGATTTGTCCCTTTTGATGATATTGTCTGCTGCAGGGGTTCAGATAACCTGTTGATCTAGGGGGTTATGGATCTGTTTGTCCTCCACCCAGAAGATTTGTCCCTTTTGGTCATATTGTCTGCTGCAGGGGTTCAGATAACCTGTTGATATAGGGGATAAATGATCTGTTTGTCCTCCACCTAGTAGATTTGTCCCTTTTGGTCATATTGTCTGCTGCAGGGGTTCAGATAACCTGTTAATATAGGGGGTAAATGACATGTTTGTCCTCCACCTAGTAGATTTGTCCCTTTTGGTCACAATTTCTGCTGCAGGTGTTCAATTAACCTTTGTATATAGGGGATAAATTATCTGTTTGTCCTCCACCCAATAGATTTGTCCCTTTTGACTGTTTCTGTTGTGAAGTTCTGGCCCTTTTTTTCTTTCTTTTCATGCGTTTTGTTAAGTAAGTAAATAATCATTCATCTATCCAAGTGTTTAAATGGATGTGTAAAACTGCTTTCTTTATTTAAAAGCTCAAATTTGAAGAAAGAAGGAAATTTAGGATATATTGATAAAACCTACCCAGTTAAAATAGACAATAATAAGGAAGCTATGTGGTAACGAATTCATTTACTATAGTTTGTGAGACTTACTAACCCTTATTACAAAGTTCCGATGGTGTAAGTTTTTGCTGTCCAGAATTGATTTTAAATTGCTTGGTACATGTTGCCTTCCTTATATATTATATCTTCTCTGAATATTGTACCATTCTATTCTTCCAATGAAGCTCAAAATATAAGATACTTTCAAGTGTCTGCAATAAAGAGATGATTAACAGGTTCATCTATTTAGCGTGTTAGATGCTTAAGAAGTATAGTGGACTAAACTGGGTCAAATTCTGCTTAAATTCTAAATTGACAAGTACACAATAATCGCTAAGCTTCAAACTTTGCGTGCTCGTTTGATTATCTTTGAACACTCAACACTCGTTTGATTATCTTCGAATACACAATAGTAGAGTAATGTCTTAACATCCACTTTATGCAGTTTCACATTGACACTTTCCGATGTGACTTGCCGGCAACTTATTTTCAAAATATGTTTCCTATGGTTGAACCTTTGTGATTATACATAGAGATAAGTAATGTAAACTAATCACGTGCTATCATTCGTAAATATCGTCACTTTCTGAGGTCAACCTACTCTTACACAGCACAATCTACGTGGAAATTTTCATAAGCAGTTTTTAAATAAGTAAATTAGGTAAAAAAGAAGAAAAAGGACAAATCGATATCATATATGTTTTCTTTTCATAAACATTACTTACTTTGTGAACCTTCAAGTGCCTGTCATATGTAGTTGATGTAATAAGTATGTATTTTCCCATCTTTTCCACACGGGAAGGGTGTGACAGAAGGTCAATTTTAGCGGGATTCAGAGTTTTCCTTCTCTTAGATCCGTTACTATATCAAGGTTAAAGGGCTTGCATTACTTTTTATCTCTAGTTGGAGGGAGAATAGTGAAGAAATGCCTTTATTATAGGGTGTTAGCGCAATGAGAAATGTAAACAGCCTCATCCTTGATTTGAACTTGGGTCGCTGATTTCATTTCCAACGAAGATAACAATTACCCAATGAACACTTCTTCAAAGTGTAATAAGTATGTCGCCAAGGAAATACCGATGTCGCCTAGCAAATTTTGCCCTAAAAAGAGTTAAAGAAATACTTACATATTCCTATGGTCATTTATTGGTAGTCGTTTCAGTATTTATAGATTTGGTATAAATGCCTAATTTTAGAAAGATCGAATATTCATCGCTTACGAGTGCACTTTTCGGTGTGGTCTTTTTCATTGTCTAATCAATTTTGATGTACAAAGAAAAAATGTATTAGCATAATTTTTTAGCACCGTAACAGAGTAAAGTGGTTAATAAGATATTCTTGCAGACAAATTATAACTGACTAGAGAATTCGATTCTCACAAAATGCTTCATACTTGCAGTTTTGTTCCAAATTTATGCCAGGCTTAATTTATAGATCACTTCGTCGTGGATTAATGTCTTATAAACTAGGCTAGCAGAAGTTTTATTGGTAAAAAATGTAATTAATCGTACACAATTTAAATTTCTAAACTTCAAAAGAAATTAGTTAAACAATGATTTGATTTAAGACATTTATTTACATTTACTTAAACATTTTATCTTTGGCAACTCGTCCAACTGAAGATGTAAAATAATTACATTCTATTAACGTGTAGCGCCCTTCCCAACACCTCGGTGTAGTAGCTATTGAAAAGGAAGCCTTGAGGTCACCTTCGACTATGGTTTCCAACTTTACTTTATAATTATTAAATTAGGACTAAGAACCAGGACAAAACCCACAAATATTTAAATTGATATATCGCTTAATGGTTAATTATTTAAATTTAAAACACATTTCACCATATATCCCTGAAGATGTACTCTTAATATAGCTATTTGCCTCTCGAGTGATAATTGGTTATTTTTCACTATTAAATGGATTTATTTTTTTATTGTAACATTAACCGTTTTTAACTGTTCGGTGTAAATAATTAATTGACGACCAGGATTTTGTAAAAGATTTTCTTTTGAAAAGACGAATAAAGTTGATTTCTTCTTTTTCCTCTCTTTTTCTACTTTTGTCACTTTAGTTGTGACTGTAATCCAAAATTTGACATCTTAACAGTTGTAGACGGGTTTCCTTTCAAGATTTTTCATTATCCCTAAGCATTTTCTTCTCCTAAATAAGTTTTACACAATAATCGCAAAATGTATAAATTTTATTGAATTCAGCTCTAATTTTTAGTTACAAATTTCTATATCTGAAGCGTAGTTTGGCACATGGCTGAGTGCTCAGTTCGTATCAAACTTACAATGGTTTACAAAGCAAACTTGGTAATTATCACTCTACTGTTGGTACTCATTGATATTTAATAAGAGCAGATTAGTTTGACACAATGATGACCTAATTTACGACTTGATTTAAGAAACCAGCTTACGGCTGGCAACCATCTGTCGCTTAAGTTAAGTTAGATATTAATGAGTTTCTTTTTCGGGTGTGTGTGTGTGTGTGTGTGTGTGTGTGTGTGTGTGTGTGTGTGTGTGTGTGTGTGTGTGTGTGTGTGTGTGTGTGTGTGTTCGACACATTAATCTTACTTTAAATGTTCATGAATAAATATGGAAAATAGAGAAAACCTTGATTGCTTCTGCGTGAAAAGACCTCAATCTTAAACAGCAAGATAAGTTAGACTTGAGGAGTTTGAGCTTGGTTTATTTGACTCACGAAAAAACGTATTTAGATCAGCAGGTAATGTCACAGCTGGTTAATTGAATGTAATCCACTAATCTACAAATTCAAAATCCTCTGAAGGACCTAGATAAGAAAAATAGTTGTAAAATTGTGTCAGATGATGGTAATCAGATGATATATATCATAATTTCAGGAACAAGAATAGCTGATTAATTTGGTGAAGGAGAGGTAATATTAAAACACCAGAGCGAGATGAAAAAGTTATTTGATGCAACACGCAGAAGACCGAAAATCCTCTCAGCCGAAACGCTGAATTGAAAACACTAAAGAAGATACCAGTCCAAATAATTCGCAGAAAATTAACATTACTTCAAATGTCAGGATTGTACACAACGTATACAATTGGATTTGGTTGGCAAAGAATATGAATACATGCATATATTACCAAGTGTTCCCTCTGTTTGAAAATTGGAGACAGAATATGCAATAGAAAACCTTTCTTTCATATTTTTAATAAACGCTTTTAATTTTTGCACACATAATACGGAGAAAAAAGATTGAGTGTATTCATTAACATAATCTTAGTCAGTTACAAAGTCAGATCAATTAAACGAAGACTGTGTGGCACCAATCTTTAAGAAATAAAATTATACATCTTGGCTTTTCGTGGTTTAAACACCAAAGGCACTACCAGAGAATACGAAAGCATCTCATCTGCCAAATTGGTCATGCACACACACACACACACACACACACACACACTCATACATACATACATACATACATATATATGTATGTATGAGTGTGTGTGTGGGTTTGTGTGTGTGTGTGTGTGTGTGTATATATATATATATATATATATATATATATATGTTTCTGTGTAAATGTTGATTTTTAGTTATCATAGCATAATAATTAAAATTAGTGCCATGGATAAAAACATATATATGTTCGTGCTTTTTTAACATTAAGTAGCATTGACATATACATTGTTTGGTGTGGTTTCTTTATTTAATGACATCAACAATTTTTTTCCGAAGCAAACTAAACAGACAAGAACATATACAGTGATGGAAATAAGTATTATACACCCCATTAAACTGTCAATAATTTTCTTATTACTGCACAAATTCTTCTGAAAATGTGTGTATGGTACCTATATCCGATGGGCATTAGTATACATATTCGATTTCATAACAACTTTCCGCCGAAAAAAGTTATTAACAAAACTTCGTTTTCGAAGGTGGAAATAATTATAAGAAAATTTTTAAAATTTGAATATTTGGTTTTCTTCAGAATGCCAAATGAAGAGCAAATGCATACGCAGATAGTAAAAAGACTCATATCATGATTGAAAGCCACGTGAGTCCTATTTATACATTTCATAATTGAATATAGTTCTCGCGACTCTTCTTGGAAGTCCCCTCTAATGAAAAAAAGGGAAAATTTCTTCCAATAAACTGGAAGGAAAATCTACAAGTTTTATTGGACCCTGAATCGTATGGCTCCAAAAAACGTCCAGGTCGTCCACCTAAAATTACAAATGCAGCCAGACATCAACATTAAATAAGCGCAAGAGATCTGCAAAAATCTCAGAATTTACCTATCACTCCAAGAAGAGTTTGTCAACTTCTCTATGAATTACAAACTCTCGAATATCGAAACAGGAATAAAGCCCCTGGTTTAGCTGCTAAACACAAGATTCACGTAGATTGGGTAAAGAAAAAAATAACATAGACAAAGTTGAAATAGTAACCGAGAAAAAGTTAAATGATGAGAAAAAGTTAAATTTGGGTGGGTCCGACGGCTCCCTGTGTTATTGGCATGATTAAAGAAATGAGAAGCAGTTGCGTCTGGAAAGGCTGATTTAGTTGTGATGGAAGGGAAACAAAACTCTGCTTGATGTATCAATATACTGGAAAAAAGTTTTTCCATTTATGAATTGTCTAGACACCAATAATGCCATTTTTCAACACGACAACATAGCCATACACACTTCTAAGCTCACGAAAGACTGGTTTAAAACAAAAAATGTTGAAATTTTGGACAGGTCCTCTAAGTCTCCGGATTTAAACCCAGCAGAAAATTTGTGGAAAAATTTGTCAAGAAGCGTATACAAAAATAAACGGCAAATTGAAGATAAAGAAACTTTAGAATTTTGCATTAATCAGTATTGAAATTAAATTCTATCTGAAACTCACAGAAAACTTATTGATTCAATCCGAATCAAGTGTGTTGAAGTATTACTATTGAAAAAAATAAATTTGAATATTGAATTTTGTACAATTTTGCTGTTAAATACAAATTTTCAAAATTGTCTTTTACTTATTTTCTCCTTGAAAACGTATTTTTATTAATAACTTTCTTAATACCTTTTTTTGTTTTGGTGAAAAGTTGTTATAAAATCGAATATATATACTTGTACCATCGGATCTAGATACCATACACAAATTTTAAGAGGAATTTGTGCAGTAAATTATTAAGATTTTGATAAGTTGTCTTATACTTATTTCCACCACTGTATAAGGGAATAAAATCCGAAGTAAAGTCTGTTAGTTTGAATGTAGGCTTATGGAATAGTGTGCTGTTTACTACAGTGTAATGTCATGTTCAGTGTACCACAAGGTTCCCTGGAGATGGATGTTCCTCAGAGAAACAAGCACAGGTCCTTGCTTCTAGGCCATACTGTGAAGAAATACAATTAGGTCTTCGTGTCTTTTTTCTAGTTGCTATGGCAATGCTAGGGTGTTGTCATCTAACGAAGGCAAACAAGGGAGATGATCCAACATTTATGTCGCTTTTAATTGGACTTTGATTACAAAATCTATGATAAAACCTTTATCTACCTTTTCTACATTGATCATCTAAAATTTTATGTAAAAATTATGACAAGCGAGAAGAATTACTGAAGACTTTAAGAAAAGAATATTGTAGAAGAATAAAATTGATTATGAAAATAGAATTGATATTACAAAATATAGAATTGTGACTATCAACTTTGATCCTTGGCTGACATTATGAAATAATATATCACAAATATCAAAAAGGACACATAGCATAACGGTTATAGGCGTTGATTCCCTAAGCTTCGATGGAGACAATCATCTGGAGGTTGCAGGTTCAATCCGGACTACATGCGAGTAACAATACAGGAATACTTAACACTTTTACCCGGTTATGGCTAACGGAATCAGAACAGGCGACCCCCGTGGATCAAATAAAACACATAGTTCAAAGTTCCTGTAGGTTCCCGAGTTTGACAAACACCTGAATAAGGCCGGGGGACATATCAGCCGAAACTTTGTGGAAATAACAATAAAGATGAAGACAATAGTCCGAAAATCCTTAATGATAAAAATCAAGATTCATCTAAAAAATTCAGACAACTAATATCAAAAAGGTTCCAATATTGAAAAAAATGCACTATATCCGGCCGACTATAGAAATATTTTATCTGCTAATAAAGAATGGGGGCAGAGACTTTATTCAACAAGAATTTTCCTAAAACAAGATTACATCTCAAATAACACGAGCAGGATAATAAACTCGTGGGAAAAAAGTAAGTAAAAAGTACGCTCGATTGCCAAAGAAGCAAATAATGAGAGAATTAAACCAGCAAAATGATAACGATATGAATGCTGACTTACTAACTGAAGTTGTAGGAAAATTTTTAAAAAGCCGAGCAAAAAGGTGCCAAAACCCAACTCAGTTTAAAGCAAAAGAAATGTCTCAATGGTTAAACTCAGCTCGTAGCACAGCAGCTAATATAGACAGAAAAAAAACCCACAGTGGTTTCGAAGCTCGTGGCAAGTTGCCGAAACAAAAGATTTCATAAGGTCAGCCAAGGATCAAAGTTTTTCACAAAAACTTACAAGACAAACATAATCAAAATGGTGTTGACGCTAAATTTAGACTATGTGATGATAGAATTGAAACACCCGATCATATTGAAGAAGCATGTTTTGCTCTTGTAGCCAATAAATACAAACTGAAACACGAAAGAATAGAAAAATATCTAAACCAGATCATGTGGAAACATTACAGCATTACAGGCATTATAGAGTGAAATATTTAAATGATAAAACTTTTCTTTAGATCGGTATGTTTATCCGAGCTATGAAAAGATTTGAAAAGCTTTCCAATCATGAAGATGCAGAAGAGGAAATTGACCGAATGTGAGGACTGAAAAACAAAAGAATACCAGTTGTTTTTTAGAACAAAAGGAAGGTTTGTGAATTTGTCAACGGCCTAACATATACGAAGTGCAAAAAATTACTTTCTCTTTTCCTGCGCATGTCTTACAGAAATCATCGTGAGTCTGAACAAATTTACCCGACATACTTGTATGTATATGAAAATAACAAATACATAACTGCTTGAGTTTCATTTGTATATAAATAATATCCGTAATGCCTAAATTATCATTAGTCGAATTACATTATTCGATAAACTGGAGATTGGAGGAAGAATTGAAACCATCCAGATCATAGCACTATTAAAATCGTCTAAGATACATAGAAGAGTCGTGGAGACCTGAGAAGACTTGCTGTCCCATAGACTCAAGTGAAAAGCCATAGGCTAGAAATATTATGAAAAACTGGAAATTATAATAATACACACTAACCAAAGACACACACACATAAAATGGACTAAGGAAGACAACAAACTTGTACGTCACTGATATTTTAGGAGCAACCACATGCAAAGAGGGTATAGGAAAAGAACAATAGAAACCTGGGAAGAATGCGCTAGATTTCAGACAAGTCTCGCAGACCAAGTTAGGACGTTAATAAAGAAAGGTGGATTTTCTGACCTTGAAATATTAAAAATACAGTAACAGATAACTCGAGAATCAAGTCAACAAGACCCTTATACAATAATCGATAAACCAAATCCTGAAAAATAAGAACACTCTAACCTAAATTAACAGCAAAGTAATGATCGAAACACTACACACCCTAACCAAACTGAAAAACAAACACAAAAAGAAAAAATGAATATAGAGGTTATAAATAGAATAATGTCTGAAAAGAAGACTAAATCATCATCGCTAAGAAACCAGTGCTAGAAAACACTCAAGGCAGAAACCAAAAAAATAAACGGATTATTAACATATATCTCAACAAACAACGAATTTGACGAACTAATCTATGCAACAGCGAAATTAATCTGTGATAAAATCGGTGTTCTCATAAAGAACACGAATAGAAACTCAAAACCTGGATGGAAAATTCGACAGAAAACGCCGATAATTAATCTATGACGACAATCGAAAATGATAAGACTGAGGAAAAACGCTGGTGTAGAAGTTACCCCACTAATATAGCAAACGCAGTTAGGTACTCAGCGTCGCAGTTAAATTCCATTCTAACATCTGGAGAATTTTATTCCTCGAGCTGATTGGCTGCCGGTTTCAGTATGGATATGGTGCTAGATGAATATTCACAATCCTGCATTATTCTTCCAACGACTGTTATAGCTTGTTCCCTTGTCTGACAAATAAATGCTCGTTGGAATCTATCACAGGGCGACGGTGAGTAACTTACTGCTTTTACTATATCAAGGGTAACTTCTACATCTCCCTTTTCCCTCCCCCGCATCCAGCTTGGCCTTAAGGAACGTTACACCCCTTATAAAGCCCTGTTTGTACGCGGTGGGATTTTATATAGCTGAACGCGTGGGAGGAACATAGATCATTTTTGTGAACGCGCCTCAGTCTATTCTGAATTTTTGTGATTGTTGTGAGGTCATTTCCGAGTTGAGTTAAGTTGGCAATGTCATAGGTTTTGGAAAGCACAAGGGTAATATACCCACATCAATGTGAGCTGCCTTGCTAAAGTACTTTCTTGTGCTTGCTTGTTCTGTCTTGAATCTGTACAGTGTTGTTTAGTAGTCCTTTCCCTAATCGTAAATTTAACAGGCTAGTCAACAAAGTAGCATGGGCATATTTTAAGCCCTATAATGTTACTATTTCGGTACCTTGTCAAACAAAATAAACAATTTGTTTGGAATGAAAATCTCGAAAAATTATTTCAGCAATCTAAAACAGATCTTTGTGAGAGCAGTAAGAAAGGACGTTACCACTTTTGACACCAACAGAGTAACCTGCCTAGCCTCAGACTGGAGCAAAGAAGGTATGGGCTACCTGCTATTACAGAAATACTGCATATGCCTCAAAAACACTTCTTTACCAAAGACGTTCACCCCTCTGACAATATAGATGATGTAATGGAATTAGCGACCATTCAAGCGATAATGAATTCTGGTAACAATAACACTGCCATGTCATCTAAAGACATTGGTGCATCTGGCCGAAATGATCAGAGTTACATGACTTTGATAAAATCAAACAATCAGGGACTTACTTCTAAAAGCTCTCTCTCAGAACCTGAAATCTGCGACTTCTGGGAGGTACAGCACCGATTGAGAGAGGCCTGGTAATGATGGATGGAAGGATTGTAGCACTATGGTCCTCACCGCCAAGAAAAATGGAAAACCAAAAAGAACAGTAGACTACCAGTATATAAACTCGTAATTAGCTGGTCAGTTATTGTTGCTGCTCATCTCGACAGTACGCTGACTCACTCAATTCAACAGCTGGAATATGTTATGACTAAAGGAAAAACGGCACAAAAATCAAAACAAACAATACAACTCGAGGATATAAATCCAAAGGTAATGGTAAAAGAAGGAAGACTAAAAAGATATCGAGACAGGAAAAACAATACAGACAAAACAGGATATTCCTAAAAAACGAAAGGAAATTCTACCAGCCAGTAGAGGAAGAGTGCATGAAGACATACCAACAACCGGATGACAAGGAAAGAAAACAATTTTAGAGCCAAATATGGGAACGAAAAAAACAGAAAAGTCGAATGGATAAAGAACATGAAAAAAGAGTAAGGACTCAAAGAATTTCCTGAGGTGAAAATACACCTCGATTCACTCTTAGCAATACTCGAAATGTACCAAATGGAAAAACACCGAGCCATTATACATACATGGATTCTGGGTTTTTTAAAATTCACGTCCATCCACGACAGATTAACTCCGTAAATGAGTAAATTTCTGGAAGAACACAACATCCCCGAATGTGTGACGCAGAAGAAGAAAACTACTCTGATCCAGAAGAACCTCCAAAAAGAAAAACCATCCTTAGAAACAACAGGCTGATAACGTGTCTACCTATCATGGAGAAGATCCTAACAGCTCAGATGAGAAAAGAAATCTATGACTCACTTGAATGCAGCGGACTATTTCCAGAAGAACAGAAAGGATGCCGTAGGGAAACAAGAGGAATAAACGACCTACAATAAATACATCAGAACATCCTCAAGGATGTTTTTAAAAAGCGGGAAAATGTAGCTATGGCGTGGATAGACGTCAAAAAGGTCTATCATATGGTCATACAAATTTGGATTATGGAATGTCTGAAAATGTACAAAATATCGAACAAAGTCAGAAATTTCATTACAAAATCATTGCAAAACTGGAAATTTGAATTAAGAGTATGAGAACAAAACCTAACAGAAGTGAAAATCCAAAGAGGCAATTTGAAGAGAGACTTACTATGGCCACTACAATTTGTTATAGAAATGATGCTACTAAATTATATTGTTAGGACATGCAAAGGAGGTTACAAATTTACAAACTCACGTGAAAAGTTTAATCACCTCATGTACATATATGATGCCAAGGTACTTACGAAAATTGAAGATCCTGATACAAACAATAACAATGTACAGCCAGGATATAGAAATGGAATTTGGCATTGAAAATCTCATGCTCATAATGAAAAGCGGAAAAAAAAACAACGGAATTGCCAGATCAGGATAAAATCAAAATGATTGGAGAAAAATATAATTGCAAGCACTTGGAATATTGGACACCATCGAAAAAGCAGTGATGAAAGAAAAATAAGAAAGGAGTACCTCAGAAGAACAATAAAACTTCATGAAACAAAACTCTACCGAAGAACACCTGAGCAGTCCACATTGTAAGATAATCAAGGCCATTCTTAAAATAGATAAGGGCGGAGCAAAGTGAAATAGAGAAAACGACAAAGAAATTGACGACGACACACAAGGTTTTTTACCCGAGAGGTAATATTGTAAGATTATATGTATCAAGAAAATAAAAATGAAGAAGACTCGCCAGCGTTGAGGATTGTGTTGATGCAGCACCACAAGGTCTCGCAGAGTACACTAAAAAGAACAAAAAAGACAGATTACAGCCTCCAGTAACTGCAATAGCTTCATAGCAATTAGAAAAACAACAAGAAGAGTAAAGCTAGTGTTAATTATCAATGAAAAAATAACCTGTCATTTAACTGATTTTGCCGTTCCGATAGACAACAGAGGAAGAATAAAAGAAAATGAAAAGATAGACAAATACGTTAACCTGGCCAGAGAAGTACAAATTCTAAGGATCATGAGATAAAAATTTATTCTAGCAATAGCTGGTGCACTTGGAACGGTCCCAAAAGGGTTGGAAAAAGACTTGAGGAATCGGAAATCAGAGGAAGTATCGAGACCATCCACACCATAACATAACTAAAATCGGCTTGAATCCTGAGAAGAGTCTCAGATACCTGAGGAGACATGCTATCACTTAGACTCCAGTGTTTCCTGACTAGATGACGTTGGTTGAAAAAAAAACCACAAAGAGTAAAATAGTATTAATAGATAATATGCAATAAAACAGCAGATGTAGGTTATGTGGTGATAGAGACGAAAAGATCAAGCATATAATAAGCGAATACAGCAAATTAGCCAAGAAAGAGTATAAGACTAGACACGACTTGGTGGGGAAGGTGTTCCACTGGGAATTGTGAAAGAAACTGGAAGTTGACCATACAAAGAAATGGTATATGCATAACCCAGAATCTCCCCTGGACAATGAGACATACAAACTCCCCTTTGATTTTGAGATACAAAGGGATCACCTAATCTCGGCCAGATGACTAGTTCTTGCAATAATCAATTAGAAAAAGAGAACTGGCAGAATTGTGGACTTTACTGTCCCGATGACCACAGAGTAAAATTGAAAGGAAGTGAAAAGAATGATAAGTGACTGAACTTCGTTAGGGAATTGAAAAACATACCAAATGTAATTGGTGCTCTTGGTACAGACACCAAAGGATTTATAACTTTTATAACTCGAGGACTTGAAAATAACTGGACGAGTGAAGACCATCCAAACTACTGCGTTATTGAGATCGACCAGAATACTGAGAAGAGTCCTGAAGACTTGAGAAGACTTGCTACCACACAAACTCTAGTGAAAAACCATCAGAAACTCTGATGTGAAAAACTCTCAGGGAGTAAAATGATTATTCTGTTCGCTTACGTGATTATCGAACAGTTTTACACCTCCAAGGCGTAAAATCTAAGAGTAAATGCTGTATGCTAATTTTAATCGCAAAATTAATATTACAAAAACACGTAGAAAGGGTGCCAAGAAATAAGAAAAAAACACCCGTTTATAAATGTAGAAGACGATATTTGTAAAGTGAGCAGTACATTTTGGTGAAGCATAAACATCCATTATTAAAAGAAACAGTTTTTCAAAGGAAGCACGCCATATATCGGAAACTGCTTCACCGGAAGTGGAATGAGCGAGAAGAAAAACCCAGCTCAGCGTTGCTACCATTTTTCCCTCATAAAAACTGAATAGTTCATTAAATTTCCATATTCTTCAACAATGAATTCCTGAATTTGAAGATACCACACTAAAAGAAGAACAAAGCAATTTTTTTTTAAACTGAAAAAAAGAGATGTGTTTTGTAGGCAGAAGTTTGGAGTAAAAATAGAATTAAGAGAAAAAGGAAGGTAATTAGAGATTGTGGAGAAAAATGAAGGAGGTTTTCAAAATTGTCAAAGAAAAAAAACGAAAGAAAACCCATGCAGTAGTAGAGAAGCATGAACTGCAAAGGTTGGTTGAGAAAAATGTGGAATTACAAAGCATGAATAAAATGACGTTTTCTTTAAAATAATCATGGAGAAACGAAAAAGTGATAGCCTTAAAAATGATGAATTAGAAAAACAAATGTAAATTGAGTTGAAATAACTTTTTTAACAAAAGGAAGATGGAATTTTCTGAAAGCAATATTGATTTCTAATAAATTGGATTCTCTAATCAAATTTAAATCAGAAAAATCCTTTATTGTAAGATTAGAGAATTCATTATTCTGAAGAGAAGCTCATATATATATATATATATATATATATATATATATATATATATATATATATATATATATATAGTATTATTGTGTTTTATAAGATATTGGATGAGACAACAAATTATATTTCAAGCTTTATAATTTTACGGCGCTTCGATAACTCTACTTTGATTTTTTTTCATTTTTATTCCATGATTATAGAATCTATTTTTTTATGTGGAAAATTTATCACCTTTTAGGAATATTCTCAATTTTTTTATCACTTGCATGGTTCAGGGTGACAAATAACGACATCGAAACAGCAAGGAATATGATTGAAATATCTATGATAACGGTGTTAGGGAACGAACAGTACAATTTTTGTTCTAAAAATTCGCAAACAAAGATTTTAATTCAGAATTCAATGAATCGCAGCAATTATTAATGTATCCATTTTAAACAGTTGAAATACTTTAATTACTACAGTCAAAAATACTCGCTAAATATAAAAGCTGAAAGTAGAATAAGATGCTTGAATAAATCACTTATTTATATGAAATCTTCATCTCGGTTAAATAGATTGACATTACTTTGTTGAACAATCTACTCTCTACAAACACACTCATGTGACCTCTTATATATATATATATATATATATATATATATATATATATATATATATATATATATATATATATAGTAGTGCTTCAACTTATTAACAACCTAGTCGGCTGGGACGGTAGAATACACCGACTGTATCTTTGCAAAGGAGTAGGATCCCTCCCAACGAGTATCCTGGATATGTCATTAAACCATATGAGGCTCCAGTCAGGGAGCTTTGGAGATGGAGTACCTCTTCATTGCCATTGCTTACAAGTCATCTCTGACCCAAAGTAGTAGCATCTGATTGGGTCTGATCTATGGGCCAAATAGAACGTTCAAACAAATGACTGATCTATGGGCTAAATATGCGTTCAAACAAATGACTGATATTAATTTGTGATTATTATATAGCAATACCTGAAACCATTTTACTGTGGGCAAAAAGAACTCTGGCCCGTTTAAAAATGTTATCTACAAAATGTGTTTACAAATAATATATCTATCTAATATATATATATAAACAAGATTTGGCATTAGATAACCTAAAATGGTTGATATGCCATATAACAAAACAAAACCAATAGCATTTTCCACAAGACATAATATATTTTTTTATTTTCCAAAAATGTTCGTCTTATATAAGCCTAATTATAAAACAATGTAATTTTTCACACGTTTTAATTACGTTTGTCTTCAAAAGAATTTTGTCAATGTTCTTAATTCAACGCTTTTCCATTAATCCCTAATTCATCGAGTGAAAACTTCATATAGTGAAAACTTCTGATTAAAATTCAGCTAAAAACTCTCTGTCAGACTACGGACAGTGCAGCTCCTTAATGTTCACTTGTAATCCAGGTATGTATTTGATTGTATATAAAGTATAAAATGCTTTCTGCTTTATCAATATACCATCAATAAATCATTTTGAAGACATCTTGTAAAAAATACATCATTTGAGCTTGAGAAAACATTTTTTTTAATTATTATCTTCAGGGCATGCAATTTTTTTTTTCAAGTTTCTTGTCTCAGTAATAAATAATTATCATATTAATAGGTTGCATCTATTTTAAGACAGATTTGAATGATTTTTCTCCAAATAAGTAGTGGTGCAAAATATTTTTTCTTCTCTTGTCCAAGGTATTGTGATTGAAGATTAATAGTTGTAATAGTATACTTTTTCAAATCTGAAACAAAAAAGAACACGTTATTTGTAGTAGAGTTACTAACAGTCACATGGGTCCCATGTATATTGGGACAACCGATAAAATAACTTAAATTATAAAATCTCTCTCTCTCTCTCGCTCTCTCTCTCTCTCTCGCTCTCTCTCAAAACATACACACACACACATACACACACACATAAGCAAACAAACACAAAAATACATATAACGCATCGATTAAACTTCTGCTTAGGATTGTGTAATGTGCACTCTGTCTATGAGTTGCACCCTGCAATTCTAACTAGAATCGTAAAATAGTCTGACATGTAGCTTGTTTAAGCAAGCAAGCATTGAAGCAAGGATAAATATGACAAAGGTGTCAAATAACTCCAATCATCCTCTTTTCACAATGGAGAGATTCGACAACGAAGTCAAAATGAGCAGAATCAGAAACGCTTCGTTTTCGTTTCTTCTTCATTTTTTAATTTTTTTAATTTTTTTCTTTTTCTTTTTTTTTTTCTCTTTTTGTTTTTTATGGGGGGGGTCTATCGCTTCTTGTCTGAAGATAAGAATACAGCGCCGCATTCTGCACAAAAATGAGAATATTACTGAGGAGATGAACAGACCCTTCTCTGACCTTTGATATGAATGCCCGGAAACGACACTTTGATCCAAGACAGAAAGAATAAATAGATTCTGATCTCAACACACGTTACGGACAGCTGAACATTAGAAGAAAGAAGCAAATAGAAAAATTACAAACTGTTTAAAATGTTTACGGTGATTTGCTTTTTCTGCACAAACCTCAATACTGAATATTGAATTTTGTATAGCAGCAAAGACAGCAAGGACACCACTCAAAGACAAGTGACCCAAGAGATTATGAGTAGATACTTATACATATTCATGTAAAAATTTGCTCTACATAATGTAGATATTTAATTATGAGGCGAAAATATTCCTTACGTAATTTGACCAAGTCGGTTACGGCTACCTCGGATATTCTGATCTTCTATTCAACAATAATTTTAAGCCTTTAATTCAAGACAAAATAAGCGTATTTATGTTTCTTCCTATTTCCTGCTTAATAGAAATGTATTTTCTATTTATTCTTTCAGGGAAAATTTGAAAGGGTTTAGAGTATTCAGTCAAAATTCCTAACAGTACCCGATACGTCACCCAGGCATCAATAAACCCACTGCCTCATGAAGAAAAAGAATTTACTTAATTCAACATATTCTTATTTTTCAACGGAATCTTGGCACAAAAATTTCTTATGAATCAAAACCAAACAGTAAAAATTTCAGATCGAAAATTCAGCCGATGTAGGACACACACATGTGCGCGCGCGTGGGTAGGGAGAGAGAGAGAAAGAGAAACAAAAACTGCAACAACAAATGAAATGCTCTAGGCATGAAAGAATAGTTCTGAAACTAAGGTCTAAATTGTTATGATTTTAAAGAATAGGTTGGAGCGTTTCCCAAAATTGCATAGTGAAGTTACTTAATAGTCCAAGAAGTATTAAGTATCAAGTGGTTATAACTTATCAACACGAGGCTTTTTTTTCTGCCCAGTACAAACAATTGGAGGGGTTCATATGTCACAAATTGTTGATAGCTTTCAAGGTAACGAAGCAGTACATAAACGTTGTGTACCAGGACATTGGCCCAGCGGTTAGAGTGTTCGCCAATGGCCCGGGAGACCTGGGTTCAATCCCAGGTCGAGTCATACCAAAGACTTTAAAAATGGAACTTGATACTACCTTGCTTAACACTCAGCATTATAAGGTACGGTTCAAGGGTAAAGTGGAGCAATCCAGGGAATGGAGTAGCGCCCTCCCCTACACCTTGGTGTAGTAGCTATCGAAAAGG
>OY757929.1:68172459-68175051 GCA_963585895.1 Sepioteuthis lessoniana | reverse complement strand
CCTCTGAGCATAGGGAATAACCAAAAGTCACTGGGAGCAAGATCTTGACTATAGGGAGGGTGGGGAACTGTCTTGATGGTCGAATAGTTCGTCACAGTAATGGTGCATTGTCCTGGTGGAAATACCACAGACCTGATTTAAAGAGTGCTGGCCTCTTCCAACGGAATCTCTTGCTGAACCCCCTTAAAACCTCAACATAGTAACCCTAACCCTGAGCCTTTGGCAAATCAACTCTGGTGTATTGACATCCTTACTCCTCCCACACCTCTCATCATCCCTCACTGACTCCTTGCCTTCCTTGAGTCTCTTATGCCACTCAAAAACTGATGCTCGATTCATGCAAGATGGTCGAAAAGCAGTCTGAAGCATTCCATACGTTTCTGTGACATTTTTTTCCAATTTTAAAGTTTAAAACAGAATTTTATTGCATATTTTTCTTTTAAAGTGTCCTTACGTCCAGACTGCATTTTTGAAATTCAGCAGCTGTGACAATCAGGCTTTATTAGGGTATATTCCAATTCCTGCTGTAGCTTTTCATTCGAATCTGAAATCATAAAAATTGGTCAGTCATCACATAAGAGGTATAGTAATAAGATAGTGAATTTTCAAGAATCTACGACAATTTTAAATGCCTGTACAAAAAAAGTCTGGAAACTTATTGAAGGCACCACGTATTATATATATATATATATATTATATATATATATATATATATATATATATATTTACTGTATTATAGAAATACGTTACGCTTTTAAAATAAATTCCGAGCCCTAATTACGTCAAAGAGTTCTGGAACAAAACAACTCAAATGGAAATGATAGTCTGAGAATTTTTTTTTTTTTTTTTTTTTTTGCGCAGCGGATAAAGGCGTTGAGTCTTGCAGGTGATCATTGTCAGAAGATAGCAGTTTCAATTCCTACTCAAGCCGGCCAGAGGTTTACTTGGTCAAAAACGTGGTGCGATAGACAACAACTATGGAAGGCAGTAATTACTGGGGATACGGTTACAAGACTCAGCATTCCTATCCGAGGTCACGGTTAATCACCTGAAGAAGGCCAGAGGTGAAATTTGGCCGAAACGTAGTGAAAAGAAAAAACAACACAAAAAAGAACTACCAAGATGAGGACAAAAAGTCCGCAATAAATAAATAAAAAATTAATTCTCAGATTAAGAAGCCTCATCTCAAAATGATTCCAATTAAAGAAAATGGAAATGATAGGTTAAAAACTTTCTAATTTTATTCGTTTCATTTTTTTCTAATCTAAGAATCATAAATAAAGTTGAATATAATTCAGGAGATTCAATATCACGAATTTAACTACCATGATGATGGTTTAAAATAAAAACCAAAACGTTAATCGTTAACAATTATTTCATTAATAAATAAAAAATATTCTCTGAATACCTTGTTTTGTTCATGTTTGTACATTTCACACACACACACACACACACACACACACACACACACACACACACACACACACACACACACACACACATTATTCTTCAGGGAATAAAAAATTAGCTAAGAACTATTTTTCTTGAATTTACTTGAATTACAGAAAGTGATGAAAACACTACACATAAGTTTGTTCATAAGTAGACACAAATCCAAAAATAGAGATGAGAGCTAATAATAGATTGATTGATCGATTGATTTTAACGATAGCTCAATCCATCAAGCATTATTCTATGCCGAAAGGTTAAGAAATCACTTTACATTCTTTATGTGATTTTTTTCCTTAATGTTTTTTTTTTTGGGGGGGGGCTGGGAGTGCACACGTTTTGAATCGAATCCGAACGTTTTAAACGGATCTATTCGTTGGGACAGTAACAAGTAACTACAATGAATCAAAACTGGATCCTCACCATCAAATGCAGTTTCATCCCAGAACACCTCTGCAGAAGATTACAGACGGCGTATCAAAATCCCTGCAGACAGACTGAGCTAATATGAGAGTGAATTCGTGCTGAATAAGAATATTGGTTGCTTTTGTCTTCCATATATGCTGCTGCTTGATTTGAAGGGATTTAAGATTTAGATTAGTAATGCACAAGTTAAAAATTGAGGTACAAGGAAGTAAAAAAAATGTTTAGAATTAATCTCCCGCTAACTTTACTTGAAAATCAGCATTCAAAATCCTTTTGCTATTTTTTCTTTTTCTTTTTTTCTCTAGATTCCTGTACAAGGCATTGTCACTCGTGAAAAATATGGATCCTTATTTTGTGTCCATGAGGTTAACTATACTGAAAGTTTATCTTTAACTCCTCTTTACCTCTATGCTGTTATTATTATTTTTATTTATTTATTTATTTATTTATTGACCAGGTTGTGGAAGTGACGTAACGTTTAGCAGCGTGGAAAATTAAATGTGTGAACAATGTCCGAGTTTCAGTTTGTTTCGTTTGCGTTCATTGCGCACTAATATCCTTAGGGAAGATATAAATCTACTTTTCCAATAGCTGGGCGGATTGGGTTTTACAGATCGAGTGGTGGGAAGCTGGTCTAGGAGAAGGACAATTCTAAATTCAGTCAGTTGAAAATACAAAGTGAAACCACACCATTATTTCTCCCATGGACAATAATGT
>OY757929.1:68029959-68167459 GCA_963585895.1 Sepioteuthis lessoniana | reverse complement strand
GTGAGAAAAAAACGGGCACACGTGAAAACAGCTTCCAAAAGCTATCGAAAGGACCCAACAAACACAAATGCCCCAAAACTAAAAAAGGCACAATATCAATTAGCAGGCATATATATAAAGGAACAGACAGAATACATTCAAAATCAGATAGATAAGATTAGAGACTCAGTAGAAGATAGGCAATCTAGGATAGCCTGGCAAACAATAAACGAAGTGAGTAGAAGGAAGAGCACAGTCAAAGCAAAACTGAAAGCTGCAAACCAACAGGAAAGAATAAAACTGTGGAAACAGCATTTCGAAAACCTACTAGGAAACCCACCGAAAGTAACGCATGAACCAATCACCAGAATTATCAGTAAGCAATTGGACATTAAACTAGGACCGTTCACTCAAGAAGAACTCAACTAGGTTCTTAGAAAAATTAAAAATAGGAAAGTTGCAGGGCTGGACGAGATTCCCCCAGAAGTATGGAAGACCAGACAATTCGACGACATACTGCTCCGACACTGCAACGCAGTCTATAATTAAAATCCGATAGATAGATGGATGAAGGGGTGCACCTTCCCCTTCACTAAAAAGGGTGACCTCGGATTAGCCAAGAACTGACGAGGAATAACACTTACATTCATAGCAGCCAAAATTTACAATGCCCTCCGACGAAACCGCATAGAACCCAAAATCGACAACATCCTTAGGAAAAACCAAAATGGCTTCCGAAAAAATAAATCCACGACCTTGCAAATATTGACCATCTGTAGAATCCTTGAGGGCGTACGGGCAAAAAACCTACAAGCGACATTACTATTTGTCGACTTTACCAAGGCCTTCCATTCCATTTACAGAGGAAAGGTGGAACAAACCCTACTAGCATACGGCCTACCTAAAGAAACCGTAGCAGCAATAATGATTCTCTATAGAAATACCAAAGTGAAAGTACGTTCACCAGATGGAGATACAGAATACTTCGACATTGTAGCAGGAGTACTACAAGGAGACACGCTAGCCCCATACCTCTTTATCATCTGCCTAGATTACGTGCTTAGAACATCGATTGATAAAATCAGAGAAAACGGCTTCGAGATGACAAAGAAAAGAAGCAGAAGGTACCCCGCAAAAACAATTACCGATACCGACTACGCCGATGACATAGCGATATACCCGACCAAGCCGAAATACTACTGCATAGTTTGGAACGAGCCGCCGCAGGCATTGGCCTCCATGTCAATGCACACAAAACGGAATATATGAGCTATAATCCAAAAGGAGACATCACCACACTAGACGGAACCCCTCTGAAACCAGTAGACAAATTCACCTACCTAGGAAGCAGCGTCTCATCAACCGAAAAGGACATCAACACGCGGCTAACGAAGGCATGGATAGCTATCGATAGGCTATTGATCATATGGAAATCAGACCTAACCGATAAAATGAAACGCAGTTTCTTACAGGCAGCGGTCGTATCGATACTGCTGTATGGATGCACTACTTGGACGCTAACTAAACGGCTGGAGAAGAAGCTTGACGGCAATTACACAAGAATGCTGCCAGCAATATTAAACAAGTCCTGGTAGCAACACCCCACAAGGCACCAACTATATGGCCACCTGCTTCCCACCACTAAAACTATCCAAGTTAGACGAACCAGACATGCAGGTCACTGCTGGAGAAGCAGGGACGAGCTCATAAGGGATGTACTCCTATGGACCCCTACATATGGCCAGGCAAAAGCAGGACGACCAACTCGAACATACATTCAGCAGCTATGTGAGGATACGGGATGTAGCCCTGAAGACCTGCCAGAGGCGATGAACAATAGGGAGAAGTGGCGAGAGAGGGTCAGGGATATCCGTGCCAGCGGCACAACATGATGATGATGATGATGAATTACTTCGACTTGCTATCACTTAACGACTTGCTATCACTTCACGGTTTTCCCTCGACTCTGCCTCTCTCTCTCTCTCTCTCTCTCTCTCACACACACACACACACGTATAATTTGATTCCCTTTTCTTTCTTTTTTCGTTTTATCGTTTTTCTTTTAAATTGTAAGTTTTTATCCGTCTCTTGTTGGCTAAACACGTCTTTACAGATTGGTTGTGTTGCCAGACAGAGCATAATCCTTCAACGCACTCCACCCTCTTTTGACTCTTCGCCACCAATAAGTATCTTTTATTATTAAGTATGAAAATTATATGAATGATTTTCTCATTTATGTTTGATTGGTAAAGGAGAGATAAGACAAAACTCATTAAAAATCCTTGGTCGGTGATTGGTCAGTAATGTTACAGGTGAGTCGAATTTCTAAATATCCGCTATCCATTGATTGCTTAAAATCAGATCATCTTGAAATTTCTCTGGTATTCCAAATATCAAATTATTCTTAAAATTGCTCATAATGGAATCTTACGGTCAGTCGAGGAGAGTAGCGAAAAGATCGAAATGGTCCGTGGAGAGGACAATCAGCCAGATCATTGGTGATCAATATCGAGTTAGAGTAAAGAGATCTTATAGCACAGATTTTTTTTTTTACTCTTATTGTATTTTTCAGTTTTTAAATACAATTCAAAAATCAATTCCAAAACTGTACGAAATCTTAGTTTGGGTTTCTTCATTTTCTGTTGAGCGCTTCAAGAATGTAATACCTTTTTTTTTTCTTTCACGTTTAAGGTTACATTGTACGTGCGTATGGCTGAGTATTTCAATTTCTTGGTAGACGTATCATTTCCAAGCAATATTTCTTCATTTATATGAATACGAACTGTACTTTGAACCAACAAACAGTAGTAGTTATGTCCAACATACGATTTTAATGTTTCTACACAGAAGAGAGAGAACATATGTGATTAAAATCGAATTTCTGACCCGAATTCCATACAAAACTTCCCAACTACATTGACGCAATTGCTAATTGTAAATTCAGAATGTACAAAAGTCAAAAGAATCGATCAAATGTTTCCAGAAAGATACTACTTGTTAACAAATGAAATCCTCATTATCAAGTACTGAGAATAAAGATTCTCTCTCTCTCTCTCTCTCTCTCTCTCTTTCTCTCTCTCTCTCTCTCTCTCTCTCTCTCTCTCTCTCTCTTGCAATCAAAGAGACCAATGCCACTTGCTGCTTACACTAAGCCATACAGGATAAATTCAGCTGGAGCATTTATTAAAAGTGTTAGGACATTTGCATAGTTTTGCATTCAGTAATAGTTTCCGTGTGATATCGTTTGTTTCTTGGCATTTTCTTTTTTTATATTTTTGTAAGAGATCGTTTTCTTTCATTATTGACGTTCGTAGTACATTACCTAGACAAGAAAGGAAACAAAAATGGTGGTAATGCATCTCGTTATAAGACTCCAGTGACAAAGTCAAAATAGTGTCGCCATCAGGTGAGTGAAAGATGGCTTTCGCGTCCTTATAAAGCATCATTATTGCTGTAACAGTTTCTTCTGAAAAATCACAAACTAGAAGTATTTGCCTCATATATCTTCTGTGTATGGAGAAAGCTACAAAGGCAAGAGCTGCCTCGAGATTTTTTTTTTTTTTTTGGTATTCCTTCAATAATTCGACCAATAATCAAAATCTGAGAAGCAGTGGATCGTTTTCTACGAAAACCGTTTTGATTTTTTAAGGTAAAAAACCGCTCAAATTAAAACGCTAAATCCTCACTTAATAGTTTCCTGCTCAGATTATGATTTTTATTGAACTTATCTCCTTGATTCATCCTTTTTGAAAAGATCCCGAAGACTTTATTCTAAGTCTATATCGTCCCAAATATTTGGAACTCATGTCTAAAAAACATTTCTTGGGGTAAAATCTCTTTAGAAAGTTGATAAACTCCAAAATAAAATTATAATCATATTTTCTTTGCGACCTTTTGTGATATTTTAATGTCTACTTTCTTTGCGACCTTTTGTGATATTTTAATGTCTACTGACCTCTTATCATGACAAGGCGAAACGAAAGGCGATACTTGCTGTAAAGTTTTGTTATGGAGTCTCCACATGTGTGAGGAATGACTCATGTGTATTTTTTTTATAGATGGAGAGAAAATAGGCGGAGATTACGCCCCTTGTGACCGCAAAAAGTTTTTTTACATTTATGAACGTGTTGGCCTGGTTAAAAACTGATTCTGAGATTACTATTAAACTTTTTGTTCCATAACAATGTATAAACTCTTCTTTAAATGGGTGGTTAAAAGAAAAAAGTGAATGCATGTACACATACGCATTTACATACACAAATACATACATAAATATACATGCGTAAGATAGGGAGCAAAAAAAAGATTGATAAAAGTAAGATGAAAAATAAAAGAAAAGAATTTTAAAAAATTACATGAAATACTCGAATGAGTTTATGGCAGCAATATTTGTTGATAATTAAACATTTACCCTGAACGTTTACTAACAGCAATTGTAAGTAAAAAAGGGGGGGGGGATCCACAAAACAGAAAAGAGAATTACCAATTATATTATTCATGGGGCTAATAAAGAAAAATTTTTCATTTAATTGAACAACACTGATTTATTTGAATATTTCTGCTTTTCTCCAGCTTATTGGTCCTCCGTAAACGATCATGCTATGTAATTATTTTGCGCCTGTTGGAAAAAATTAAACTTAATTAGGAATATGTAATTATTGGGGAATAGTTATTCTGTATTTTGTTTGAGACTCACCTCTCGATAAGATACCCAGCCTTGATGGAAGATCCTATTTTTCCCACTAGAAACAAAAAGATAAATTCCAACTATACCCTGGGTCCAATAAGAAAGCATACATAAAGTAAGCTACATAAAGCCATGTGAACGTTGACAGAAGTACATACAAACAAACATTTGTCAGTTACAAATGATAAAAATCGGAAAACTACTTCTATTTCTGAATAATGGAAATAGAAATAAATTACATCGGCGTTAAACAAAAGGGGATCAACACAAATGATAAAAAAATTCTGAAGAATAAATGAATGAATTTTACAGAGGAACAACAGAAAAGAAAAACGAAAATAATATTGCATGAAATATTCGTCTTGTAAGAAAAGAAGGAATTATCAATGGAAGAAAAGAAAACAAGTCACCAAACAAAACAATTTCTTAAGACGGAAAAGAGAAATAAACTCCGCACAGAGAAAAAAAAGCAGACGAAATTAAATCGATTGAAGAAATAGATAGAATTTTAAAAAAAACAAAGAAGAAGAAAAAAGAGTATGAAAAGTTTCAACCAAAATTAGCGACATTATACGATGGTTTTTGGAGAAATATAATGAAAAAAAGGTCCGATAACGTTTTGACCGTCAGAAAGGGATTTGCATAAAAAAAGGTGGGGGTACAAAAAATAACCACTGATCTTTGGCCAAAAGAAAGAAAAGAACTGAAAGTAAAAATGAGGTTAAGGTGCGTGAGAAAAAAACAAAGGAAGGTAAGACTTTTCAACTCAAAGGTAACCTCTTTTCGCCGGAAAAGGAAGGCATTCATAAAGCCATTCATTAAAATCATCACACTTCTCCGTTGAGGCCAGCCTTCGTGTGTGACCCTCTACTTCCTTCTGTAAGTGAGTAATAGATAGATAGATAGATAGATAGATAGATAGATAGATAGATAGATTAAGAGAGAAAGCAAGCGAGAGAGAGAGAGAGAGTGTGTGTGTGTGTGTGTGTGTGTGTGTGTGTGTGTGTGTGTGTGTGTGTGTGTGTGTGTGTGTGTGTGTGTGAAAGAGAGAGTGAGCCAGAGTTAAAAACAGAATGTTTAAGATAAACGAAGAATGAAGATTAAGTCCCGGAATTTGTGTTTTAAGCGTGAGAAATAATATATGTTGGTCTATACACTTCGTAATGAAGACTTACAATTGTTGCCTGCAGATTGTAATAGAAATCGAGCTGATACTTCAGAAGCATACGATTAAGTGATTGAGAAGGTTTTCAAATGTAATTGCTATCATGCCACTGGGTAACGAACAAACTCACAAGAAATAGACTGCGAGATAACCTCACTCTAGAGCAGACGCCATGAGAAAATGATTATTAAGCTTGACGTAATGTGACACACTCTCTCAATCGTAGATCACATGGTGAGAATAGAACTCTCTAACAATGCCTAATGATACAAATTTGCCAGTACACTCGTCTATAGCAATAAGAAGGATATGAGTCACTCGCTTATGAAATATTCCATTTATAATCATGTAGGAAGTTAGTAGGTGGGTATCAATATCTGGCAATTATCCGTATATATAGCATGTTTCATTACAAACTACCATAGACAAGGTTTTCTTAACAGTTTGTATTGCTTTTTTCTTGCCTTAGATGATTTTAAAAGGTTTTTGCTTTGTTTTATGGGGGGGGGTCAAATTTACATAAAACTTGTCCAAAATGTTCTTCCCGTGCTCATCCTGACGTCTTAGTTCATTTTCAAAATTAAATCAGGTTGTTATTTTTCTTCTTTTATATCCAATGAAACATGGTTTTAACATCTAAAATGTTTGTCAGTGTCGATGGATTTTGAGAATTTGTAGTTTTTCTCAAGTTAACATTTTTTTTTAGATTTAGACCATTGCGTATCCATAGTGTTCCGAACTTTGGGGTATATGCTAATGGGGCGGAGAATGATGAAGACTGATATGAAAAAAGAGATGGAACAGTGCATAGTTTAAACAGAATTATAAAGTTTTAAAGTAAACCGATTCCAGGCAACAGACGAAACGGTCTCAAATGCAAGTTGTCGTCTTCCCCAAATCAAAATCCTGAAAATTTAATTCCCTCAAAAAATTCTTTCCAAACGTCACTGAAACATGAAAACGATCAAAGTACTTATGTTGCGTCCTTATCCTGAGTTAAAAGAATCTCATGTACAGAAGTGTGACTGCAAAGCACGTACTATTGGGTCGCAACGAATTGATGTTTTACAATAGTAGACAATCAGTTTCTCCTTAAAAAATAAAACAAATTCATTTCCTTGGAATTTATAACAAAAGTCGATAAATTGTTTTATTAATAAAAACAAAATTAAATCTATTAGCTAATTAATATAATTGTCTTAGTGTTTACATTTAACTTATATTCCAGTCGTAATTGATATACCTACGCATATGAAAAGCTCTAATACATTAATATATCTACGCAGTGTCACAGTTTGTTTGGTGACTTTTTACTTTTAATGGTTACATTTTTGTAAATTCTGTTTTGAATAATGGATTTATAAAACATTATGAATTTTGACTTTTTCCATTGAGATCCTGCAATGGCAAGCGAGATGCATTGCATCAACCACTCCACCTCATAAGGTCCGTTTGTTTGGTGAAAAGCCTTTCTGTAAAAATCATTATCAAGTAGAGTAATGGGATGTTGGCCAATAAATCCAAATGATTCTAATCTGATAGAGACTCATAGCTAAATAGTGATCCTCGGTGTTTTAGGCGGCCGAGTCCGATTCCAAGTTTGACGTGATGAAATTATCATTAGAGACTGTTTCGTAGTCGATGGAATCCAATAACATTGACTTGAAGCCCTCAAATGGGAAAAGCACTGGACCGAGGCTTACATGTTCAATTTTGAACGAAAAATATAATGTTATAATAAATTCATAGCAAAGAAAATATAATAACATTTTTCAAATTAATACTTTTAAAAAATCCTCATTTTTTTTTTGTGTTCTTTAATCATCCATAGATAAAATAATTCTCCAGATCTTATTATCCACTGAAGTTTTATTGTTGTCGACCAAAAAATATGAATTCCAATTACGCAATAACAAGCTTATTTCACAATGGAGATTAGCAATTTGACTACTATCCTAAAAAGAGACGGCCATTTTGTTCATACATATAAATTATATGCAAATTCCAATTTTCTTTGTAAAATAAAATATTATTTCCCAGGATCATAATATCAAATTTGTTACACACATCTTTTTAGAAAAAGTGAGTGAGTTTATACGCAGGTTCGTCCACTAATTTTTAACGAAATAATAGACATATGACCAAAGAACTTTGAAATTTGCACAAAATTTTTCTCTCATAATTTTTGCAAAAAAGTCAAAAGACTGAAAAATGGAAAAATTATATATATATATATATATATATATATATATATATATATATACCCGTATGTACAAAAACCAGGGGAGGGAGTTTAGCAAAGCCTCGAATATTGCCGTACAAGTAAAGCAAGAATCTTCGTAGGGTAGGAAAAAGAAAGAAAACTGATTTTAAAAAGCGAGTAAGAACGGAGGGACGGGATGAGTAACTCAACTATTAATTTACAAAACAAAAGAAAAAAACAATAATATTTCCGAGACAAACAAACACTTATCCCATGACAAAGAATTTATTTTGAAGGAAATAAATTTTACAAATACATTTTCCCTGACATTGCACAAATTTCGATATGCATAGTTGAGAAAAAACACAACTTTTGATGTAACACAAAAATAAAATAAAATAAAATAAAATAAAATAAAATGAAAGGACTGAATTGTGAAGTCCAATGGACTAACTCGACGTTGGACCGAAGCAAAGAAAGGTTGTACATTACAAAAGCAATTTTTTATCGAAATACCAATGTGGGGTCTGAATTCAAAGTTTTCTTTTCTTTTTTCTTTCCTTTATTTCTAATTTCTGGCACGTGATTTTTACAGATTGGTATAATTTTCTGATCTCTTTAGATAGCTGTATCCTTTTCTACGAGGTTTTAAGATAATTTAGGATGGCGCGCTGAGGGATTTAATGTTTTTCGATAAATTTCTTCCATTGTCCTTTCTTCTCGAAAAAAAAATGTCTCTGTCTCGCATTAAGTTGGGAGAAATCAGCAACTTCTTTGTTTACTACGGAAGGCAACTCCTCAATGCTTCCCTTCTGCCGTGGAAACCAATTAACCCTCACTTCGTTCATTGTAAATTTTACACCGTTCCGGGAGAACGGTGGAATCTGAAAAAAGGAGACCTTGGTTTCAACCCCTCGTAGTTGACATAGAGGCTTCAACTTCCCACTGAGAGACCAACAGACTGACTGTCAAACGGAATGTTCGCTAACAGACTTCCAGCAGATTGAATCCTGTGAGAAAGCAGACTGACAAAAAAATGCCCAGTCGTTTAAATACCCACAAAAGGGACTTTAATGGTACACCTTTAAAAATAAGACAATGACATTCAAGGTATTTATAATTGCCGAATCGCCAATTCCAAATTTTTTTTTTCTTTACATATTTTTCTTCATATATATATATATATATATATATATATGGAATTTGCGAATATATATATGTATATATATATATATATATATCATCATCATCATGTCGTGCTGGTAGCACGGATATCCCTGACCCTCTCTCGCCACTCCTCCCTATCGTTCATCGCCCTAGGCAGGTCTTCAGGACAACATCCCGTATTCTCACATAGCTGCTGAATGTATGTTCGTGCTGGTCGTCCTGCCTTCGCACGGCCATGTGTGGGGGGTCCATAAGAGTACATCTCTTATGAGTTCGTCCCTGCTTCTCCAGCAGTGTCCTGCATGTCTGGTTCGTCTAACTTGAATCGTTTTCGTGATAGGAGGCAGGTGGCCGTACAGTTGATGTCTTGTGGGGTGTTGCCGCCAGGACATGTTCAAGATTGCTCGCAGCATTCTTGTGTAATTGCCGTCTAGCTTCTTCTCCAGCCGTTTTGTTGGAGTCCATGTAGTGCACCCATATAGCAGTATCGATGTGACCGCTGCCTGTAAGAAACTGCGTTTCATTTTATCGGTTAGGTCTGATTTCCATATAATCGATAGCCTATTGATAGCTGTCCATGCTTTCGTTAACCTCGTGTCGATGTCCTTTTCGGTTGATTCGACGCTGCTTCCTAGGTAAGTGAATTTGTCTACTAGTTTAAGAGGGGTTCCGTCTAGAGTGGAGATGTCCCCCGTTTGATTATAGCACATATATTCCGTTTTGTGTGCATTAACATAGAGGCCTATGCCTGCGGCTGCTCGTTCCAAACTATGCAGTAGTGTTTCGGCTTGGCAGTATCGCTATGTCATCGGCGTAGTCGGCGTCGGTAAAGGAACGAAGAAATTTAGGTTTGAAAAGTTGTTTACATTTTATTAAACTGTACTATGAGGACTTGCACGAGAAAATTTCTAAATCAAATGAACACACTGAAGAAAAGTTAACGTCATATGATGAGGAAATATTCAAATCAAGAACTAAAAGCATACGTACCAAATCAGTTATCTTAGTTGTTTTAATATATAACTTCCATCTAATTTAAGCAGAAAAAGACCTAAACAGTTAGCACGTATATCACCGTATTTAGATATTTTGAAACAAATTATGACGGACAACGATTGAGGAGCAAACGAAATGAATCACCACTAACCATTCAAAGAACAGTTTTTGTCCAAAGGAAATAGTATCGATAATTCATTAACTTTAACGAATGAAGAATTTGGTTTTCTGGAAAAGAACTGCACGAAATTTTCGAACAAGTACAGCACCCAAATGAATTATTGATCAGCAGAAAGCACCTCGACTTAGGAGAATAAGCATAATAATTCATCATCTGATCACATATTTCTTAGGTGGCGAAGAACAAATGAATACAAACACTTTCACTTATTCACCGTATTCACAAGATAATAAATTTTTTCTAACGGTGACATAAGTGAAAAATATATTGTCATCTGTATTTTATAGTACAAAATCCGCTTAATTGTCTGAGTGTAAGAGATTTTCAAAATGTATTGCTGTTTATCAACTAAATAACTTCAATTTTTAAGAAATCAAATCTGTCAATCATGGCTCAGGGCTGTCTTCAAACTGCTCGTTTATGAATAACGAATATATCATCACTAATCATTGGTGATATATTCATGCAACAGGAAGGTGGTAGACTGAAACCAACTTTCTTTTTACATCTTTTTCTCTTTATCTTCTTTTTCCTTTTCTTTTCCCCTTTTTCTCACTTCTTTCTAAAAATTTCGTTATCTATCTGAACTTTCCCTCTTCCACGCAGATTTACCTCACTATTTCTATTATTAATGTTTCTCTCTCTATTTCATTACAAATTATGTTATCGTCTACTTTACGTCATTTTTAAAGATCATTAAAATCGAATAAGTGAGTTAACATCTTCGCAGATTACTGTAAAACAAATATAAGAAAAAAACCATTTTTTCGCAATTAAGCAAACGAGTGAAAGAAAACCTGTGATTTAACAAGCAGTAAAAACACACCGGCGAGACGCTCGGAAAGTTGAGGTCAATCGGTGCAGATTTTGTAGAATAACCTTGACATCAATAAGAATGTTGATCACAGGTTACCCGAGTAACAAGTGAGATTGTATATTAATAAAGTAGATATTCTCGTTTCATTTTGTTGGAGTAACTCTTATTTGATTTGTTTTTCTTCGACTGTAACTTTTTTGTTGGAAAAGCTCATCCAAACAGCACTTGAACAAAAGTATTCAAAACTCTATATACCCATTTAAATATCTTCTTTGGTGTTATAATGTTGGTGCTGAAGTTACATGTAAAAAAAAAAAAAAGAACAAGAAAAATACTACTGCGTTCGTAATACTCTTGACTATTTTTTAAAGGTTTTTTGTTGTTTTTTAATAGGATTTTTCACCTTTTCGTCAACATTTTATTCAGAATCCGCGATGATAGATAGTCCTCGACGCTAAAATATCAAACTCTTTATAGAATGTTAAAATTATAATGGCTCTCTGAAATTTAATACGAATAAGATTAATTACTTTAGTTTTTGCTTAAACAAGGAATAATTGCAACGACTTCTTTATTATATTTGATACAATATTACAACAACTAAGTTTTTACACAATATCAGCTTCACTCGCAAAAATGATACAAAAAGATTTCAAAATCCAATAATAACTCTAGCCCTTTTTCTGGACATTTAAAATTGTAAACCGTTAAAAATTTGTTTCTCAAACCATAAAACGCTGTTACCCTCTTTCAAAAAATTCCAACTCATGACGTAATAAATTTCGAATATATCACCCTGTGTTATTTCGTTTTCATTAGAAACGTTCTTTTGCCCTGATGATGACTCCCGACTAATATGAAGATTTATCTGCTATGATTATTTTATTTCTCACACTTAAAATAATTTAAATTTGTATTCAAAAATTTTGAAGTTAAAACGCGTTGACATAAAAATAAATAAAACAAACAATAAATCATCAGACTACATCGTTTCTTTTTTCTTTCTTTTTTTCTGGTTCATTTCATTCCTTCTCATACATATATCGCATTTGTATACATATATATATATATATATATATATATATATATATATATATATATATATATATATATATATATATATATCGTCATCCATATACTAACTGTTACGCTATATCACAGCTCATCAGTGTGGCTATACATGCGAGATGGTTCGAAAACCAGTTGGCTTTACCCCAGTCGGATGTCTAATTGAACTGCCAAACATTGCAAGATCGTTGATATATAATCATTGAACTTTTTATTGAAATTATGTTAACAACTGAGTTTTGACTTTTGAAATCTGTGTGCGATTTGCGTATAAATTTGTACTTGTAAATTTTACTTTAAACTTTTTGACGTAAAAATTTCAGGTTTTCGTTGTGTCTTTTGATTTCTATATGAGGTTTTTTCCAATCTTTCTTCTTATGAATTACTCGAACTTTCATATTATTGAATTAAGGGAATTAATAAGTAAATTGATATTTTGAAACATTTAATCATGCATATAAATGAAAATATCACTTTTTTCCAAGCCAAACTAAACACTTTTTATATGACGTTCACTAATTAGAAAGAAGCAACCCGAGACCTGCATTGCCAGATTAAGCAAAGCTTTGTGAATAAAGACTTTTCATCAAACGGCTTATTCTCTTAACATTTCTAGATATGTAAAATTGAGAACACATTTTCTGATATTCGTAAATAAGCCGAAACATTGAATTTGTTTTGTATGTTGTTTAATTCTGATAAATTTATCGGAGGAATTGTCAAAATTACAGGCTGATTTTCTCTCTACTGTTTCAATATCTGATCTATATAGATGTGGTATCTTCTTCTTCTTCTTCTTTATATGTATATATGTGTGTGCGTGTGAGATATCGGCACCATTTTGAAAATTGTCAACACGGATCTCAAAACACATCGGCCTCATTTTCAATTCAGAAAAATTTTACTAAACACCAATTTGCTGTGGTCTGGATGAGCACAAACAGTTCAAAATGAAAGAACTATTGAACTTATAAGAATATTGCAGAAGCCCATTCTGGTTATTTGTGTATCAGGTATCACAGCAACCTATTCAGAGGAAATTACATCTTCAAAAGGTACCAGAATTAAATGTAATAGTCTTTGAAACTAGAACGGTTAGTTTCGCCTATCATTTTTCAATTAAAAGTGATTTTTGTGAGCCCTTATATATATATATATATATATATATATATATATATATATATATATATATATATATGTGTGTGTGTGTGTGTGTGTGTGTGTGTGTGTGTGTGTTTAGGTGTGCTCCAAAAGTTAAACTTCCTGTTTTTTTCCTCGCAACTATATCAGATACAGAGAGCACAATAGTACGTTTCTTATTTTTCTCATACAGTTCTCTCCACGATCAGTTTCTTGGCTTCATATTTTCTATCCCGTCAATAATTTTTAGAAAATTTCCTTCTATTTTTATTTTTTATTGCTTTGTTTATTTTCTCTTTCTTTTATTTATTTTTCTTCTCTCTACATTCCATTTTTCTTTCTTCTTTTTCACGAATATTTTCTGTATTTCTTCTCTCTTTTCCCCCTCTTTGACCTTACATCTTGTTTTCTGTCTCTTTCAGAAAAGATTTCAATTTTCTTTCTATTTCTTACCTTCCTGTCTTTCCTTTTTTTCTTGATATCCTTTATTACTTGTTCGTGACCAACCAGTCAACCAAGCGACCAGTTTAGCACATTTTTTCTACGTTTTCCTGTCAATCTTGTTTCCCTTAAGTAAACACTCCAAGTGTCATGTTGAGCCGAAGCCTTCAAACTAGCGTACTCTGTCGTTATTTACTGTCCACGCTGCCTGTTCAAATTCTTTTTTACCTCCTTTCAAAATATCGCTTAACCTCGTCTCACTGTCTTTTTATAAGAATTAGAAAGGAATTGTATGTAGATTTTTTCATGTGTAAGAAAGAAAGAAAGAAAGAAAGAAAGAAAGAAAGAAAGTGTATATTTGTATGCATCGGTGTATTCGGAAAAAAGGTGCATATCTGTCTTCAATCAATGAATCACATTATCCATCGTAAATATTTGCATAAAAGTTTGTTTTGTTGTTGAATTTTTAACCAAAAAGTGAGGGACGTTCTACCTAATCGTTTTCGTTCATGATGGACATGACACAGCAAGTACCCTTAAGTTTTTCATACTAAAAATATGAACAAGCTATTTGGAATAGATCCCCTCAAAATAGAGGGTCTAGGCCAAATGGCTCCAGAGCCATTACCAAACGAAAAGCCAAAAACAATATAAAAAGCAGTGCTTTCATTATTTATATGACACAAGGTCGTTTTATTTTGTGGGAAGCCACACGCAAAATGAGACATGCGTGGCTTATCCCCTCCCCTAAAAGATGCTTGGACCCATCGGCATTCCTCTAAAGTCAAACTTGCAAAGCAGTTATAGCTTGGGTGAGAGGAAGACCCCCTGTAGCCTAGCCTTCACCAACCACTTAACTACCCATCAAGGTAATAAACGGCAATTTATAATCGTCTAATTTATTGTACAGTAATTTTTTTCCGTATTCTTTGCGAACAAAACTGTATGCTTAGTTTCCTGTGATATATCTATGGCCGCTGGAAAATAGAGAACTTTAACAAAATGCAACGTTATAATCTTCTCATTGACACTGAACAATTTATGGAGTTTCATTTTTTTATATCACAAGTCAAATAATCCCAAATTATGTAACTTTTGTAGACTAAGATACTATGACTGAAAGGAGAATATTAGGCATCTCCGCAACAAGATATGTTGATTTAGCATCTCAAACTTGTAGTCTGTTAATTTCTACTTTAATAATTAGGCATAGCTGAACTGAGTCCTCAGGAAACTGTGGTAAGATAAGAAAAAAGTACCCCCAACCTACTTCAAAGTGCTTATTAAGTATTTATAATCAGTGCTAAGTACGTTTAATTTATGTACAGGTATGGTATCTGCATATATATAGGTAAGGTTTGGAATAAAATCTGACAGGAATAAAATACGGAAAATTAAATTGGCATGTTTCGCTAGAAAGATAGTTTGTTTATAAGAATTTATTTCTAAGAAAAAAATCTAGACGACCACGTGCAGCACTCGATTTTGCCAGAGTGGAAATGAAAAAAGGAATCCCAGACAATACGGCACTAAAAGCTACCTCCTCTTTTTGCCGAGAACTACAATTGGGATCCTCAGTATGAATTCGGGGACCAAACTGAAGGCAGGAAAAAATAGTCAGCAGATGGGTTTCGTCACTCGCTTCAGCCAGTACATGTTTTAAACAGGCTGAACCTTCCTAAGAAATAAAAGTAAAATTAAACGAAAGTCGATAACTGAAATTCTACCAAGTTAAACAACTGAAAGAAAATTTAACCGATAATTCTGCTGAAAAGAACTTTAAAGAAGACTCGCAATTTAATGAGCACTGAAACATTTCGAAAAAACAAAAAAGAAAAGAAAAATACTCAAATTCAAAGAACTCTCTCAGATAGGTTCCTGCACATTGCACTAAAATTTGCAACACTTTATCTTTTCTATCCCTTTCTTTCTTGTTTCTTCTGTATAAAATTCCTTTCTAAAAACTTTTTGTCTGTGTTATCTTTTTGAATCAGTATCCGAACTTGAAATCTGAACTTACTGTTTAAATTTACCGTTTAATATTGCACACTAAAGCCCCCTAGAAACATTACCCATTGAAATATTAAACTTGGCTTTAGCGTCACTCCCTTTATATGGCAAATTTTATCTTTTCAATTTTTTTCTTTATATTGCAAATTTTATTACCACTCTAAAATTTCTTTATGTTCAGAAATGTTTTAGAATGAAGCAGAAGCATAAAATAGAAATAAATATTGCCAGTTTGAACTTGAAATCTTTATACACAAATATATAAGTAGACAAATGCTTTGATTTTAGAAAAAACACCACAAGAAACTAAACAGGGTTCGTTTTAGCTTTTTTTAGGGATTTTTGTTTGGATTTTTCTTGTTCTTTTTATTTCTTTTTTAATTTTCAAGGGTATTTTATGTGCACAGAAGTTTGGCGTACCAATAGGCTCTTCCTTACGTGATGTATGCTTCTTTATCAAATTCTTAAAATCTGACCCATTCCAAAATATTCTACCCCAAAATTAAAAATAATCCCGATACATAAATGATGCTCGACTGATTCATCCACGTTAAACAAAACTAACACACATCATCATACATTAAATAATTGTAAACTCACTTTCAAACTGACACTCATAGATGAAACAAGCGCACTGCCTTTCTCAGACATTCTACTTATTCGAAATATTTCAGGACTGAAATTCAAACTACAGAAAACGCATCAATAAAATTGACCTCATAAATTCTAATGCACCCAAAAAGCCAAACCCTTACAAAAGGAAGAAGTGCAGATTGAAAATTTATTCAAAACCTTACATAATCCAAACCACTTCATACACAAATCTAAAGAAAGTCATAAATAATAAAAGAAGCCAAAAGCATAAAAAATGATTACTAAAACAAATACGCATAACATCATCAATAGCCTGGTATAAACCTTTTAAAGAATTGATATAAATATTATGATAAATAAATTGATATAAATATTATGATAAATCCCAGAGTAATAAAAAAATATGTATAATCAATAAGTAATTTAAACAAATGGACTGCACGTCCGAAGAAGGAATTTACGAAATAGCCAGTAATTAATGCCAAGCAAATTAGATCTGTGAAATTTCCAGAAAATATCAGACCTACATTAAAGGGATTTTAAAAAGAACAACACTTTTAATGCTATTATACACCTTAGAAACATGCATAACTACAACTTAGATTTAATCAACGCATCTTAATAAGAAGAAAGAATATAATTTATCACAGTGAAAGTGTATAAAGAGCGCGGTGAATCATGAAATTATAACAATTAGGTTTCTACAAAATATCCCCTATTCTAATCAAATTAATGCTTAATGAATGTGATATACTAAAAGGCATGAACCATATAAACTAAGACAAAACAACTCATCAAAAATAGCCCAAAACTCAACCGATAAAGGATATCAAAAATAAATGCAATTAAATAAATAAAGCAGCACGCTTCCCTCCCCTTGTCACGTTTAGAATTTGTTTTTGTAAAATGAAATATTGTTTTTAAAGAATCTTATAGAGAAAAATGTTAATATAATTTTCTCTTTTATCTTCCTTTTCTCATATACACAGGATATACTTTACTTTGGTGTTCGATATGAAACCTATGAAAAACTGTTCACCACAAAATCGTACAGTCGAATCATCTGGCCTCACGGCAACCCTTTCCACCGCTGCTCGGTCCTACGGTTATCAACTTGTATTTTTATTTTTTAACAACAAAATAAGAATGTAGAATGAATTGAAAATGATTTCATGCATACATTGGCGCCTTATTTCTGAATACGATCTCCCCTAACTATGCTTTTAATATACTGTATATATCTGTCAATGGAATTACTTTGTGGTTGTATTAGTTGTGTAACATTAATCATCATAACAGTAAATAATAATGTGCGTATGTTGTGCTAACTAGGGAATCTCTAATCATTTAGCTGAAAAAATACGTAAACTATTGCAAAAATATCTAACAGTATTTTTTCGTGTGAGGGTTGTATATATATATATATATATATGTGTGTGTGTGTGTGTGTGTGTGTGTGTGTGTGTGTGTGTGTGTGTGTGTGTGTGTGTGTGTGTGTGTGTTTTAACATCATGCAAGGGCAGAGAACAGCAAGATTCAACGAAGGTCTTTCTGCCACTCAAGTACTAAAGTGCAACCACTTGAGAACAATTCAAAGAAAAGGCGACTATCCCAAAGCATAAAAATAAGATTCAAAGTGGGAAAGGTTACATTAAGAAGGATCAAGTCTAATGCTTAAATGTGCGTAGGTCATCTTTGTTGACCTTGAATTTAAGATTTACTAAGTACACCTATCAAATGTATTATCTAGGGCAGTCATAATTTCAGAATTTAAAGACGCTTCTTCATCTTCTCATTATTCTTGAACTTCTTCTTCATCTTCTTTATTACTACTTCTACAACTACTGGCTGAAGTACCCGTCTACACGCTAATCAAGACTTAGGTTGCAACTGGTTATTTCTTAATCTTTGTTAATTAGAATTTCACCGAATATTCACAAAGGTTCTCATAAAATTTAATGCATAGAAGAGAAAAGCATCAATATATCAAATTTTTATATCATAAAATTATCATTGTTTTGTAAAATCTTTCAAGTTTTGAGAAATATTTTTTATTAAATAGTTAACACTTTAAAGATTTGTAAATTTAAAATTTTGGAGATGTTCTGCCCTGGTTGTTTGTCCTAATTAAGCAATAAAATGATGTAATCATTTTTCATTTTCAGCCCATCTACTTTGCTCAGTATGGACTCTAATGGTTCAGACATGGTTCCACTTGATGTGTCAATTATACCACAGTTTTCTCAAATATCTAAAAATGACCTGATTATTTTCCAATTTTTCACTTTCCTTCGTCTCCAGCTTGCGGTTTGCTAATGCAGCTGCGTCCATTATTTGTTAGGTTGTCTTTTGTTTCTCCACAACAAACAAAATTGGTCAACTTGTGAACAAAGTGACCTGTCAGGATTTCAAAGTTCTTGAATATCTTCTTTTAATTTTCTGGAAGAGCTTCTGGCTTATTTTGACACCATTTATTCTCCATTTGTCAAATAGAAGTTGCTTGTATGATTCCAAGTATATCGCTTTCCCTACCCTGCTGCGTCTGCTTCTGCATTCTCTTTGAGTTAGTTTGAATTCAATCATTCGTTCTTCGGTTATTATTGTTTTACTCTTTTAAGAGGTTTTCACACATCCATTCAGGTATATCTGCTTCTTCTAAGCGTCTTTTCATTTCGAGAGCCAGTCTGTTATGGACGGAGGTGAATTTTTAAAAAACTAGAATCCATATATGCCATCAAGGCCTGAGTTTTCGAATTTTGTATTTTTTTGAGTGTGGCTCCGAGTGAATTACGATGCATTTTTGCTTTCGGGCCTTCTTCCAGTCCTTCAAACTCTTTTTTCATGTTGCTTATCTATTTGGCTTTTCTGTTATATCTCCGTTCCCATATTTTACTCCAAAATGGTTTTATTTTCCCTGCATTCGGTTGATGGTATGTCTACGCACATTCTTCCCCTACTTTCTGGTAGAATTTCTTTCATTGTTTTAGAATGTCCTATTTTGTCTGCATTGTTTGACCCTTTCTCGGAATCTTTTTTTTTTAGTCTTCCTTCTTTCGGCAGTGCCCTCTAATTTATCTCTTCGAGTTGCGTCGTTCGTTCTAATCGTGTTGCTTTTCTCTCTTCGCCCCAAAATATTCTCGCATTTTTCCTCTGTCTTAGTATTTTTACTTGTCGTAAATTTCTTATTTGTGTCTCCATTATTATTATTATTATTATTATTATTATTATTATTATGCTCCTCGTGGGTTTTTCACGCAAGCATTTGCTTGTAGTCTTTCGCAGGAGTCTAAATGAAAGTAAGTCTCCTCTGGTCTTCGAGAATCTTCTAAATATTCTAGCCGATCTTAACAATATCGTGGTCTGGATGATCTCATTTCTTCCTCTGATTTCCATTTCTTCTAGTTTTTTTTCCAGGCCTTTGGGGTCCGTTCCAAATGCCCCAACAACAAACGGTATCACCATCACTCTTGTGTTCCATTGGTTTTGTCTTTGGCAAAAACCAAGTATTTGTCAATTTTTTTTTCATTTTTTATAATTTTAACTTTGTGGTCCACCTGAATGGCAAAACCCCATAGATGATAATCTTTTTTTCTTGACAACTAACACCTTGTTTGGTCGTCCAGTTGGGATTATGTGCTCTGCTTGTATTTCGAAATCCCAAAGAATGTTATGCCTATACCATTTGGTAGTAGGTTAAGTTTTAATTTCTCGCAAAATTCCAAGTAGATCACCTTTCCTACTTAGTTGCGTCAAGTCTTGTACTCCTTTTGTGCTTGTTAGCTGCATTCGTTTATTATGTGAATCACCATTTCATCTCTGTCACTACATCACCTACACTTTTTATTCGAAGGTGTATTATCAATTTTCGGTTTAATATAGTTGGTCATTAAGGTGTTTTTTCCTGTTATTGATAGAGATTCATTTTCTCTCTTGGGGTTTCCTTTTCTTAGTAATTGTTGCGTAGCCATATATACGAATATGGCCATGTGCGAAATAGACATGTAATGTTCATAACGATAGAATATATAAAGAACAGGAATCTCAAAAACACGTAACTATTTCTTGTTCAGGTACGAAACCTTTTTATTAACTTTGATTCAAAGGTTTCGACGTAAGGAGGAGAGACACAATCTTCTATGCTGTCTTATTCATTTGGCCCCCAACTCGAGCGGCCCCCATCGGGCGCAAACTCGCCTCGCGCCTGCGAGCTCCAAAAAATCGATCCTTCTCGTTCGGCGTCCAAAACCCGACTCTTATTTTCTTCAAATTCTCACACAAACTTCCGCGTGCTTCCGGTGCGTGACGTCACCCGCACCTTGTCACCCAGTATCGTCTCGGACTGTTATGACATCTGAGTGACACCTCCATCCGCTCGCGCGCACCCGCGTTAACACCTGCTTCAATCTTACACCCAACCAACCCATGTGCTGAGCCGAAAGGTTCTCAGCCTAACTAAACTCAAAGGCATGAACCGAAATCCCTCGGCTATTTCATAACATAATATCATGGTTTTCTCGTGTGCAATTTCGCCAGTTTGTCGTTTAAAATATCCATATAGTTGTTTTCTTTCCATTTTTGCTTTTTAGTTTTTGTAGTTTTTCCTGTTTGTTCTCATGTTACTAATGCCGTTACTAGCTGCTGTAATTAGTTTTTCTTTCATCTTTTTAATGTACTCCTCGATTTTTTTAATTTACGCATCTACGCAATCCTCAATGCTGAAGATTCATCTCGTTCCTTTTCTTGACACATATACAGTCTGTTTATGTTATATCTCGGATATGCATAGTCATCAATTTTTTTGTCCTTCGGTCCATCTGTTTGAGTTACTTTTTTGAGTCTCTTGTTCATTTAAATAAAGGTTCAAAGTATCTTCCGAGGAGAACTGCCCAAGTGTTTATTCCTTACGTTTTATTCCTCCATTAGAGGTTGGTTTCGAGATATTTTCTTGTTTTTTTTAATGTACTCTTTTCATATTCCTTCTTTAATCTATTTGTTTGATCGTGTCCGCTCGCAATATTCCCAAGTACTTGTAATTTTCCTTCTCTCCAGCCACTGTGATGCTTTCCTGATTTTGTAGTTCTAATTCTTCCATTGTTTTCTTCTCCAACTTTCCATTAACAGCTTGGTACATGTTTAAATGCTAAATTCTATTCCTATATCTTAGCAGTATATTCGTGCTGTTTGTATCAGAGTTATTAGTTAGTTTATTACTGGAGTCTCTACGGGTGTCCAGAACTATTCTAAACATCCTGACAGATTTTAGCCAGAAAATTAAAACCTGCCAGACCACAGCACTAGCTGGTTTCGATTCTTCTTTTAATCTGCTCTTTATCTAGTCTCTTTCTCCAGGTCTTGGAGATTATTCCATTAGCACCAAGTTTGATTGATATTACCGTCATTTTCATTCTCTTTACTTTTTTCAGCTTTCTGGCAAAGTCAAGGCTTTTCTCTTTCCTTTCCTTTCCTTTCTGTCGTCTACTGGCACTGCAAAATCCAGCATGTGACAGGTTCTTTTTTCTCTTTGTACATACCATTTATTAATATAATGAAATATCAGTTTCTTGTTCTTTTCTGGTGAATGACCTTTGCCATCATGTCATGACTATTATTGTATTTATTTTGTTCCGCTTTATTATATAATTGTTTCATCTTTATCACCGCATAGCCACTCTTGCTATTATCCTGTGTATTGTCGATTTGTTTAGTCCTGATGCGTTATTTTGTACTGCAATTATAAGAGATTCATTTTCACACTTTAAGTTACTCTTTGTAACCATGTTCTGGGCATCTCATATCCTTAGTTTGTTGCTTCAATTATCTATACACTTGCTTTTCTAACCATTTTTGTTTTCTAGGTTATTTCACACCAGCGTTAACTGATGATATTTCACTCGAGTATGAGTGTGAATAAGTCTCCTCAGGTCTCCAGGATTGTTCTCAGCATTTCATATCCCATAATGTTCGATGACTGGAGCCTCACCTTCAGATACAGTTTATTGTCATACGCAGAATACTTGTTGGAGGGTTGTTTCAAATTGATTCTTTTTACTGTCCGAAATTCCATTCAAGTTTTATTTTTGTATAGAGTTTAAGGTTATATACAGTTGAATGGACGAGGTATTACGTGTGGTTCGGTGTAGTTCGGACAGGAAGTATCTGAGGAATATAATTAGGAAATGCACAGATGGATATAAACTTACTAAATTGCAAGAAAAATCAATCACATAATATACATGAATGACATCAAACTATTTACCAAAAATAAAAAAAATACTTAGAAACCCTAATACAGGCAGTGAGAATATACAGTTAGAGCATAGGGATGAAACTCTCCATATAAAATTGCGCCATAATAATAATGAAAAGGAGCAAACGACACATAACGGAAGGAATAGAACTACCAAACCAAGAAAAGATCAGAATGTTCAGTAAAAAGAAAAAAAATACTTGAGAATATTGGAAGCAGACACCATCAAACGAATCGCAATGAAAGAAAAAATGAAAAAGAGTGTCTCCGGAGAATGAGAAAACTACTGGAAACCAAACTATATAGTAGAAATCTAATCAAAGGGATAAACGCTCGGGCTGTCCCCCTTGTAAGATAGTCGGGACCATTCTTGAAGTGGATGAGTAAAGAATTTTAAAAATAGTCCTGAGAACAAGAAAACGATGCATGAGGTCTATATATTGACTATACGAGTCAAGAAAAGAAGGAGGAAGAAGACTCACCAGCATTAATGATTGTGTCGGTGCATCGATACAAAGACTCGAACTACATGAAAAAGTGCAGAGGAAGACTGATTAGAGCGACAAGAAACAATAAACAAAACATGAGCATCAACTGGGTGAAAATGAATAGAAAACACAAATGGGAAGAAAAACAAATGTATGGACATTTCAAGCGACAAAAAAACGTAATCCCACACGAGAAAACTTGGACTTTGATAACAGTACAGAACAATGCCATAAGGACTAATTATGTCAAAGCAAAAATAGTCAAGAGGCAACAAAATGGCAGATGTAGGTTATGTGGTGATAGAAATGTAATGATCAGTCACATCATAAGTAAATGCAGTTAGTGCAAAAAAGAGTATAAGACTAGACACTACTCGGTGGGGAAGGTGATCCACAGGAAATTGTGCAAGAAGTTTAAATTTTACCAGACGAACAAATGGTATATGTACAACCAAGAATCCGTCCTGGAAAATGAGACGTAAAAACTTCTGTGGTATTTTAAGATACAACTGGATCACCTACTCTAGGTCAGATGATCAGACCAAGTGATAGTCAGCAAGAGAATACGGGGTTCTAAAGTCAGTAGGAATTGACATATAGAAGATAACAAATGTATCTGCGAGGGTTTAAAGCCTTTTCTAACCTTTATGGGTTATTATAATAAAGAAGAACTTTTCTCTTCTCTTTAAAGACGGTATGAAAACTGCGACTTCACCAAGAAAAGATTGTCTGAATAAGGAAGAAACATCTGAATAAAAGTGGAAACTTATAAAAATATGAATATAAGTCTAGAAAACATCAAGGCATCACATCAAACCACACACCCATCAATGTAATAGAAATGGAGATAGAGAACCCTTCTATCCCCCATTGAATTATGAAGAGAGAAACTAGCAAAGTAACTTGTCAACAATTCCAATAATTTAACTTAAAGAGTACATCAGAATTTATGGTTATTGGATCCCATCACTTAATATAGATCATGTGCATTAAATATTTAACGAGTAAAGAATAGATACTTAAATGACTTCATAACAGTGGGAATGGCCCGTGACTTGAACCATGAAATCAGGACTGAGTCTAAAGAGAAACTGGTTAAAATGGAATTTGGTGCCAAAGCATTACAAACTCTTTGGAACCATTGCCACACCGATTGCCACTCAGTCATCATTCACAAAGCTTTTAAAAGAACGCCTTTTCCCCTAAATACACTGTTCAATTCTAGCTTTTATTTTACCGTCTTTAATAAAGCATTTGCTTCTTTGCCCCCCCCCTCTCTTATTGCATTCTGAAATAAATTAATTTCATGGTCTGACAGTATCCTTTTAAAATGGGTAAAGTTGTGTCAGAAAATCACACGAACTCACATTCTGAAAATGAATAAATAAAATACGACTAAGAAGAAAGAACACAGCCAAAGCAAAACTTAAAGCAGCAAACCAACAAGAAAGAATAAAACTGTGGAAACAGCACTTCGAAAACTTACTTGGAAACCCACCAAAAATAACGCATGAACCAATCACCAGAATAATTAGCAAACAATTAGACATTAAACTTGGACCGTTCACACAAGAAGAACTCGACTCGGTTCTCAGAAAAATTAAAAATAGGAAAGCTGCAGGGCTGGACGAAATTCCCCCGGAAGTATGGAAGACCAGACAATTCGACGACATACTGCTCCGACACTGCAACGCAGTATACAATCAAAATCCGATAGATAGATGGATGAAGGGATGCATACTCCCCTTCCCTAAAAAGGGGGACCTAGGATTAGCCAAAAACTACCGAGGCATAACACTTACATCCATAGCTGCCAAAATCTACAATGCCCTACTACGAAACCGAATAGAACCCAAAATCGACAACATACTTAGAAAAAACCAAAATGGCTTCCGAAGAAATAGATCCACGACCTCACAAATATTAACCATCCGCAGAATCCTTGAAGGTGTACGGGCAAAGAACCTACAAGCAACATTAATATTTGTCGACTTTACCAAGGCTTTCGACTCCATTCACAGAGGAAAAATGGAACAAATCTTACTAGCGTACGGCATACCTAAAGAAACCGTAGCGGCAATAACGATTCTCAATAGAAACACTAAAGTAAAAGTACGATCACCGGATGGAGACACAGAATACTTCGACATTGTAGCAGGAGTACTACTAGGGGACACGCTGGCTCCGTACCTCTTTATCATTTGTCTAGACTACGTACTTAGAACATCGATTGACAAAATCAAAGAGAATGGCTTCGAACTGACGAAGAAAAGAAGCAGAAGATACCCCGCAACAACAATTACCGACGCCGACTACGCCGATGACATAGCGATACTGGCAAATACACCTGACCAAGCCGAAACACTTCTGCATAGTTTGGAACGAGCAGCAGCAAGCATAGGCCTCCATGTTAATGCACACAAAACGGAATATATGTGCTATAACCAAACGGGGGACATCTCCACTCTAGAAGGAACCCCACTTAAACTAGTAGACAAATTCACGTACCTAGGAAGCAGCGTCGAATCAACCGAAAAGGACATCGAAACGAGGTTAACGAAAGCATGGACAGCTATCAATAGGCTATCGACTATATGGAAATCAGACCTAACCGATAAAATGAAATGCAGTTTCTTCCAGGCAGCGGTCACATCGATACTGCTATATGGATGCACTACATGGACGCTAACAAAACGGCTGGAGAAGAAACTAGATGGCAATTACACAAGAATGCTGCATGCAATCCTGAACAAGTCCTGGCAGCAACACCCCACAAGACACCAACTGTACGGCCACCTGCCCCCTATCACGAAAACTATTCAAGTTAGACGAACCAGACATGCAGGACATTGCTGGAGAAGCAGAGATGAACTCATAAGAGATGTACTCTTATGGATCCCCACACATGGCCGCGCAAAAGCAGGACGACCAGCACGAACGTACATTCAGCAGCTATGTGAGGATACAGGTTGTTGTCCTGAAGACCTACCTAGGGTGATGATCGATAGGGAGGAGTGGCGAGAGAGGGTCAGGGATATCCGTGCTGCCAGCACGATATGATGATGATGATGATGAAAGTTGACAAACCTTCACAAGGTCTAAAAAGCATTATTTTACGTTACTGACTGTGTCCTTACAAAAAAAGATTGGCTGAAGAAAAAAATTATAAGAAATTATTCATATTTATGTAAGAAAAGAAGAATTATGGACTTTACACCGGGAAAATAAGTTATTTTTTTATTTCAACAAATAACCCAGTTATTTCTGCCAAGGGATGAGACTCCCCCAACGAGTTTACTGGATATAATACTAAACAATCTGATGGTGAGGTTCCAGTATTGCTCGAGATTTGGGGAATGTGGAGTACCCCTTCATTGCCATCTCTCCCAAGTCCACTCTGGCCCGGAGTGGGAGTACCTGATAAGTTCCTATCTAAGGGTCATATAGAACTGTTTGATATTTAAATTGTGTACTTTGATATTTAAACTGAGTGCAAACAAATGATTTATACTAAATTGAAATGCTTGAAATAGAAGTGTTCAATCATTTAACTGTGTGTAAATAAATGGCTGAAGTTTAATTGAATTGTTAGTGATACATAGCAATACTTGGAAATATTTACGTTTGTTGACAATGCAAATTGAATTGTTTGTAATAGAACTGTTTGATCATTTAACAAATGACTGATGTTTAATTGAATTGTGAGTGTTAAATAGCAAACTTGAAAGCATTTAACTGTGTGCTAACAAATGATTGTTAGTATATGGAATTATTCATTTTAGCTAAAAATAAGTGAAACCAATTAACTGTGTGCAAAAACATAAGCTCAGGCTCATTTAAAAATGTTATCAACAAAATATGTTTTGAAATTCTATTAAACATATACATTTTTTTTTCATCATACAACATGTGAAAGCACGTGCGATACCCTAGCCTCATCAGCCGCCAACCAGGGTGATAACACAGTTTCGGTAGCTCAAGGCGGTACTGCCACTCCTGGCGCTACCGAGCAGCTTTTGCCACCGGATAGGTTTTTTAAAAGAAATATATATCTATGTATACACAAGATAAACTAAAAGCGGACATTACATTAGACGTTCGTTCATCTTCATTTTGGTGCAGTTTGTGATTTAAAAAAGCGTTTACTTACGGCCGTTAGATGTCATAGCAACCGTTTCTTGATTTTGCGTAATTACACGAGAATGGTGGTTACACGTGTATAACATTCGTGCTGAAATCCTTTCTATATCCATTATCTATTCGATTCGTTTTCTTTCATTTATGCGTTACTGCCCAAAAGCACTCGAGACAAACGTTATATATAATTCCGCTAAAAGATTTTATTTGTTGATCAATGGGCCCTCAAGATGGGAGGTGAGTAAAAAGAAAACTCCTGGTCTAAGTTAGTCCAGGTAGCTATCTGATTACCCTTGGGCCACTAAATTCTTGGCTTGCAAAAAATGTCTCCAGGACGCTAATGGTCAGCAATTGGCTCGTGAATACTGTGGGGGTAAACCTGACTCATATAAAAAGGATTTGGCATTAAATGAACATTAATGGTTGATATGCCGTAAAATCAAACCAAACCAAACCAAACAAAATTTCAACAATTTATGAACGAGTTTATATATAAATAGAATATTCTGTAAGAAAAAAATTGGGAATATTTAAAACATATCTTCGAATTTGCTTCCTTGTTCATGTATATATTCTTTTAAGATTTTTCGAGGTTTCTACAGAAACGTCAAGCGCCGATACTCAGTCATAGCTGATAGGTCAGTGGGTACCTTTGCATTAAACCAGACATAATGACGTTTATCTTTTGCTTTTCTTTCTTTTTTTTTCTCAATTGATTGGTTGATAATGCGTTTGTTTTTTGGTTTGATTTTTCATTAAATTCCAAAATTGAACAAACAGTTTTGAACTTGTTTACTTTCAACCATCCCCTTTTTTCGATTCCGAATTTTTATCTTCCATTTTGAAAAATCTCTCTTTGCAATTTCTTAGAAATTCATTCATTCCGTTGTTATTATCTGATACCCATTAATTTTTCTATTTTTTTTTTTTCTTTGCTTGCTTTTTCCGTGTATATGTGAAAATTTCTTTATGTCTGTGAGTGAAAAACCGAGAAAAAGTTTTTGAATATTTTTGAGGAATGGAATCAAAACTTGGAAATAAGAAATAAGGTGGATTTTAAAGACAGGAAAATAGAAAATTCTATTTGATAAAGTTCTGTGATAGATAGATAGATAGATAGATAAGAAATTGAAACCGAGCGATGCATAAGATCAGGTTGAACTACATATACAGACATAATTAACGTAGATTTTTCTTGAACATTGATATTTCAAAATAGGAATACGAAAATTGTTACCCACGCTTCTCTGCTTCTGGAATTTGGATCAGTTTCTTCACATGAACTGAAACATTGATGGGGTCATCATCTTTTACGTTTAGGGAGGTTTACTATAGTGATCAGACAGACACATATTCAAATTCCAAATATTCAATATCACCTCAAAGTTCACCCCAACTAATTTTCACATAAAAGTTCATTTTCTTTTAAAGCAAATATACCATGATTTTATTATTTCTTGTGGAAAATTTTGCGAGTGAAGTCAATATCATTAGAAATTATTTATTACGAAATTATACTGCATAGAAACTATGTAACCAAGAAATAAAATCAAGTTTGGCTTATCAATATACTTCTGGATAGAATTTTGTGCGGGTGAATTAATTTTTGGATTGTCATGTATTCAGATTTTTAGTTTCAGAGATTCAGTCCTGCAAAGTTTGATAATAAATATTACAGAATAATATCAGTTTTTATTGTATAATGACTCCCTAGAAATAATGAAATTCCTAAAATGGTTAGAAAAATGGACTTTTTATTCAAATGTCTGTGTTCATATTCAAGGGTAATAGGACACACACACACACACACACACACACACACATATATATATATATATATATAGAGAGAGAGAGAGAGATAATACCTCCAATTAATATATAACAACAATCGGTCAGAAATGTGATAACATAAATTTGGTGTAGGACACAAGAAATAAAATAAATGATGAAAAACAAGATATATCAGGAAGAGTGTCGTATTAGAAATTGCCTACCTTTTTTCTTTATCTTTTTTGTTTTTATATGTATATGAACTAATGAAAGGGACTTAAAAAGCGGCGCTGAGTAAATAGAGAGAAGTGGGATGAAGATATAGATGAGATGAAGATAAAACACAAAACTAAGAAATAAATGTTGTATGGAAGATTTCTTGTCTTTCTGGAAAGTCTCACTTGCAAAGTTGTGCAAGATGGAATTGAAATTTGAGGCGTTGTGGGACTGCATTGAACGACAGCCAAGCAATTCATTTTTGTCATGTGTCTACTTTAGGTTTGAAGATAACGACCTCAGACGATGGTATTTGACTAATAGGGGAATAATAGACTTGATACAGTCAAGCCGTTCTAATATGTTAGTTTCACCAACCATTTGTATATGAAGGCTGTTTCATTCAAAAACACGCGCATGCGCACACAATCACACACACATATGAAATATTTGTATACTTATAAAATAATTTTGATTATTTATCATATATAGAGAACAAACACACACACACGCACGCGCGCGCGCGCACACACACACACAGACATATACATATATATATATATATAATCTTGTCTCTGTCCGCTGTTTTGGGGGGTAGGGAGGGTTGTGTCTGTATGTGTATGTGTGTGTGTATGTATGTGTATGTGAGTGTCTTCCCTTTTTCGCTTCCACCCTCAATATTTATTAAACGTCCACATGGTCAGATTCAAAACACGCATGTACATATATACGCACACGCATACGCGCAAGTGAGTACATACACAAATACATAAATATGTACGTGCATATGTGTGTCAATATGAATATATATGTGTGTGCGTGCCAATACATAATCTACGTGCTTACATGTAATAATCAATGCATTTGTAGATGCTTTTTTAGAATGATCAAATGCTTACAAAATTTCATTGGGCTCTTTTGTAAAAATCAGTGTCTTGAATACAAAGTTTAAAAGAGATATTTTTAGCAGTAAACTTTTGCGTATACCTGAACTGAATATAGATCAACTGATTTTCAAACCCTTCAATCAATGGGCTACTTCGTAAAAAGATTAAGTCAGGGACCTCGTCGGAAAAATTCATTACCCCCTCCCCCATAAAAAAGAAATCGAATTGGATTTTAGAAGAATATAGTAGAGATGGTCAAAACGTATTATTTGATGGGAAGGGAAAAATATATATTGTTTTAATGCAGTTTAATTGTTATATCTACAAAAGAGTGTAAAGCGAAAATGTGAAAAGTGAGTTCAGCTCAAAGCCAGCACTTGTCAATCATCAGACAGCTGAGCACAATTTTCTCGGTTGAAACCCAAGATTTGAAATATCATTCAAATGTGGAAACTTTTCTTTTAAACATATCCGATGTAATATCACGTCAGTACAAAATTAGTAATGATTAGAAATTGGGGAGGGGCGCCCCTTTTGGGTGATAGTATGAGTGAATTAGATACCAAAAGAGAAAGGTGCTGTATATCGAGGGAGCAGCATTGGTTGTTGAAATCCAACTTAGAAAAAAAATTGATATTGTCAATAACTTCACCATTACCCTCAGATGAGAGATATACATAAAATAAGAAGTTTCGTCCTTTACAAGGGATTGGTAGAAGACCAGTGGAATGTAGTTACTAGATTTTTACGTCACTTTGAGCTCTAGCCTTGCCTCATATTAACCAGAGTGGAAAGGCAGAGATAAGTCGCATCACATTTTTTTTAGATGTGATGTAGTTTTACCAATAGACCATCTTATAAAGAAGCGAAGAGAAACCGATGCTTTAGTATGACTAGTGTCAGACTCACGAAAGTAAGAAGCAAAGTTATGCCTGAAATAATGCGATATCTTGAACAAGGCTCACGGTAATAGAGTTTCAAATAGAAATCGATATATGATAATTGAGAGAGGGTACAAATTGGCTAGCAGTTTCCACGATACTTTGAGTTTTGACCCTGAACCAGACTGTCCTGGGTATAGAAAGCGAATAAAGTGAAAATTAGTACGACACTTTAAAAGAAGCGAATAATGCCTAACATAATACGACACTTTGAAGGAAATAGAGGAGACCGAACATAACACGACACTACGAAAGAAGCAAAGAGAGCCTAACATAATAAGACACTTTGAAAAAAGTAAAAAAGGTCTAACATGATACAACACTTTGAAAGAAGCAAAGAAGACCAAATATAACAAAACACTATGAAAGAAGCAAAGAGAGCCTAATATATTAAGACAATTTGAAAGAAGTGAAAAAGGCCTAACATGATACAACACTTTGAAAGAAGCAAAGAAAACCAAACATTACACGACACTGTGAAAGAAGCAAAGAGAGACTAACATAATAAGACACTTTGAAAGAAGTGAAAAAGGCCTAACATGATACAACACTTTGAAAGAAGCAAAGAAGACCAAACATAAACCGACACTGTGAAAGAAGCAAAGAAAGACTAACATAATAAGACACATTCAAAAGAAGTAAAAAAGGCCTAACATGATACAACACTTTGAAAGAAGCAAAGAAAACCAAACATTACACGACACTGTGAAAGAAGCAAAGAGAGACTAACATAATAAGACATTTTGAAAGATGTGAAAAAGGCCTAACATGATACAACACTTTGAAAGAAACAAAGAAGACCAAACATAACACGACACTGTGAAAGAAGCAACGAGGGCCTAACATAATAAGACACTTTGAAAGAAGTGAAAAAGGCCTAACATGACACAACACTTTGAAAGAAAAAAAGAAGACCGAACATATCACAACCCTGTCAAAGAAGCAAAGAGAGCCTAACATAATAAGACACTTTGAAAGAAGTGAAAAAGGCCTAACATGATACAACACTTTGAAAGAAGCAAAGAAAACCAAACATAACGCGACACTGTGAAAGAAGCAACGAGGGCCTATCATAATAAAAACTTTGAAAGAAGTGAAAAAAGCCTAACATGATACAACACTTTGAAAAAAAAAAGAAGAACGAACATAACACGACACTGTGAAAGAAGCAAAGAGAGCCTAACATAATAAGACACTTTGAAAGAAGTGAAAAAGGCCTAACATGATACAACACTTTAAAAGAAACAAAGAAGACAGAACATAGGACGACACTATGAAAGAAGCAAAGAGAGCCTAACATAATAAAAAACTTCAAAAGAAGTGAAGAAGGCCTAACATGATACAACACATTGAAAGAAACAAAGAAGACCGAACATAACACGACCCCCTGAAAGAAACAAAGAGAGCCTAACATAATAAGACACTTTGAAAGAAGTGAAAAAGGCCTCACATGATACAACACTTTCAAAGAAGCAAAGAAGACCAAACATAACACGACACTGTGAAAGAAGAAAAGAGAGCCTAACATAATAAGACACATTCAAAAGAAGGAAAAAAGGCCTAACATGATACAACACTTTGAAAGAAGCAAAGAAAACTTAACATAGCACCGTCATTGTGAAAGAAGAAAGAGAGACAAACATATTAAGACACATTGAAAGATGTGAAAAAGGCCTAACATGATACAACACTTTGAAAGAAACAAAGAAGACCGAACATAACACGACACTGTGAAAGAAGCAAAGAGAGCCTAACATAATAAGACACTTTGAAAGATGTGAAAAAGGCCTAACATGATACAACACTTTGAAAGAAGCAAAGAAAACCAAACATAACACGACACTGTGAAAGAAGCAAAGAGGGCCTAACATAATAAGACACTTTGAAAGAAGTGAAAAAGGCCTAACATGACACAACACTTTGAAAGAAACAAAGAATACCGTACATATCACGACCATGTGAAAGAAGAAAAGAGAGCCTAACATAATAAGACACTTTGAAAGAAGTGAAAAAGGCCTGACAAGATATAACACTTTGAAAGAAGCACAGAAGACCAAACATAATAAGACACTTTGAAAGAAGCAAAGAGAGCCTAACATAATAAGACACTTTGAAAGAAGTGATGAAGGCAAAACATGATAGAACTCTTTGAAAGAAGCACATAAGACCGAACATAATAAGACACTTTTAAAGAAGCAAATAGAGCCTAACATAATAAGACACTTTGAAAGATGTGAAAAAGGCCTAACATGATACAACACTTTGAAAGAAGCAAAGAAAACCAAACATAACACGACACTGTGATAGAAACAAAGTGGGCCTAACATAATAAGGATAATTTGGATTTAACATGAAACATCATTATCAGGAATAAAAATTTGACAACCACGCACTAAATACATACAAATAAATGTGACAATAAGTCGCTGTTGTTTTGAAAGGCCGCCCCTTGCAAATAACCCTCGGGAAATCCACATAAATAAACGAAGAGCCAGTCAATTCATGACTAATTTGAAACCCATTCCTCCCGCTCCAAATTAAAACACATTAAAGTTGGTGCCTTCACCACAGAGTAATGTATATATATATATATATATATATTCAGCAGCTATGTGAGGATACAGGATGTTGTCCTGAAGACCTACCTAGGGCGATGAACGATAGGGAGGAGTGGCGAGGGAGGGTCAGGGATATCCGTGCTACCAGCGCGATATGATGATGATGATGATATATAATGACCATCCAAAGACACAATGATCAGACAACATTCTTCATTAGACAAATGAATAAACTACGCCAACATTTTACATCACTTTTTATAGAGCATATCGTCTCCTTTACTTTTTTTTAAAATCATTAAAAACTTTCAAAAAATGGCATTCATTTTTCCACAATAATTGGCGATGAACTTAGGTCGAAGCAAAAAATTGACAACATAAAAGTTATATTCGTAATTGGCAAATCACTTTTGTTCATCTTCATATATAATATGTGAGAGAAAGGAGGGAGGAGGTTTTACTTATACATAAATGTATTAGAACATGGAACTTGGTATATTTTTTATTTCATGAAAATTTCAAAAGGTATCTCACTAAAACTATAGACTTTAGTTAAAAAGTTTAATGTCACTTTTAAAGCCAGAAATGCATCTTGAATTCTATCTTATGATGGTCAGTGTCAATATAATGATTAAGGAGGATTTGTTTTCTCGTTTCTTAGAATGGCGTCGGCTAACAAGGTGAGCCGATAAAAATGACTAAGACTTTTGTCGGGTTAATGACATCCGCCTTTCAGATTTCCGGAGGGGATTTCAACAACCTGAAGTTAAAATGACGGACACTCAAGTTAAACTAGATAAACAAATCTATAAATCCGTTTGTTCTTGCTTCTAAATTACTTATCAATCCGCATTGATTTAGACTATATACACGCATGTTTATATATATATATATATATATATATATATCCGAGGTCAAATGGGAAGTGAGTCAGGAGCTAAACATTTTTTTTTCTTGTTTTCGATACATTCCGTATTTTACTGTATAAGAAGTTAACTGTGGTAAAAATCAACCAGAATTGGGTGGAGGAAGGGTGATATTAGTCAAAATATTTCCTCATAACGTGCGCCAAATGAAAATCTAATCTATTACATCTGTTATAGTAATAATCTGTGATAAAATCCTGCTATCATTTGTTTTACAATTCTCTATTGTGTTTTACGAATAGTCAACGTTGTATAATCTGAGAAGTATGTCGTCAAATTTCCATGTCTTTCAAACTTCAGAGGGTGTTTGGTCGAAGCCTGCAACTTTTCTGTGTGTAATTTTTTCTATAATGCATTTAGTAAAATGCTCTAGTTGTCCATTACTATTTTTAAAATAGATTTTTCAATGATTTCAGAAAGATTTCCGAGCAAATTCTTGAAATTTTCTTTCCATTAGTAAAGTCTTTCTTCTTGGCTGTTAGCTTTTAGCTTTGCTCTTGAGGCACTTTTCTTCTGTTCACAACATGCTAATCGAGATTGTCTTTCTTCCACTAAATTTCTGATTTTATTTATTTGGCTATGAAAGTATATTAATTTTTGTACAACTATACACATATACATGCGGAAAGTAAATCAACAATAATGACGAACGAACACACTTCTTTGGAAAAATATACCCCTCACTTTATTCGAAAGGGTTGCGAAAGGGTTGCGCAAGGGTTGTCTGTGAGAGGTGAGTTGGAGACAGAACAGACTGCAACATATTGACCCCAAATCCCTCTGTCTTTAGCAGCACTTCCTTCTCGTTCTGCTGGGCTGGTCAATCGGGGGTTCTGAGGGCCCGGCCCTCTCTGGGAGCTGGTTCTCACTACAGCATCTTATCTCCAGCTAACTAAACCTGTGTGTGGCACCGGGTTATATAATTGTTTGACGGCCACCTGTTTCATGTGGGCGTCACATCTGCACCCAATTCAACCCGTCCACAGTCAAGGTTATGCCCAGATATCTTCGACCGGTTGCACCTGTTCCTTGATTGACGGCTGGGTCGAAGGTCAATATGTTACAGTTAGTTCTCTCTTGATTTTCTTAATTTTCTGCACATCTGCTTTTGTTGAATTTCTTTCAAGTAAGAATGCTTTTTTCACGTAATCTTCGTTTTTTTCCCTAACTGCTACTGACACCAATGGAAAGAGCCAAACCTACAGTTCCATGGGAATCAAGTTATTTACTTGGATAAATGGCATTTACCGATAAATGTTTATTTTATATATGACATGAAACATTACTTCTTGAGAAGAATGCAAACTGTAATATGCAGAAAATATTTCAATTCCTGGACAATTTAGTGCTACGTTTTAGTTTGAACGATACTAGTCATTCTACGAGCACACACACACACACATATATATATATATATATATATATATATATATATATATATATATATAATTCCACCCTTAAATAATCACACCTCTTTCAGTTTATTTTTAAATGTTCATTTTCTTCTGAAACAAAAATATCACCTTACTCCCAGAAGACAAAATTGAAAGACTGCACATTGATTGAGTGGAAAAACATTCCATTGATTTTGCAGATTTTGCGCGATCAATCTCATCAAGACAGCAAACAGTATTAAAAGTGCAAATGCCGTCACACTAAATACTGATTGAGATATTTTCGTTCGCCGAGGTGTACTTATTTTTGCTCATGCTACATTTTTTGTCACGGAGTTTCAAAGATCTACTTTGAATAATGTTCATCAATAAGTTTTAAAAAATCCTGATATATTTGTTTTAGAAAAAAAATTAACTTTTGATTAAAAAAGCAGCAGATGTGCATTCATTTATGGGTGGCTATATGCTTATGTGAAAATGCGTGTGTGTATTTATTGATATACAACGGTATGTTTGTGTATATATATATATATATATATATATATATATATATATATATATATATATATATCAATCCATAAAACCTGCCAGTTTGACCCTATTAACCTGATTTATAAGGATTCGAATAGATTTCCGCCTAAATGACCCTGGCCTTTTTTCCTACTGACAATGGACGCAGATTAGTGTCAAACTCTTTCAGCCAGACGCAATGGAATGTCGTTCGATGGCAGTACTAGTGCAATATAATGTTTTCGTATTTCCCCCTCACATTAGCCTCGATAAAGCAGCAGTTTTCTACCACTTCTAATTATTCGCCTTCTTTTACCATGGATGGAGGTGGACAGCATGTGGAAAAAATGAAAGATGAAAATTATACAGGTTTAAGAATTTGGGGGCAAGTTGCTTTTTCATGCGTGTGGTCAATTGTTCGGAATTCAGCTCATAAATTTCCCGTGGAAAGTATCTACCTCTCTATAGATCGAGCTATGCTTTATAAAGTTTTTAAAACTGGGCCATGTTGGTGCAACATAGCCATCTTATTCCTCAGCGCTTCGTGGTAGTTATTTCCGTTTGTAGATACCTGCATTATATATAGGTATATTGCTATTTATCTCTATATTAATATTTGTAAGTGTGCTCTATTGATGTAATTATAATGTCTGTCTATCAATTAGAAATTTAGAATAAGCACACGTGTGATCATATATATATATATATATATATATATATATATATATATATAAGTTTGTGTGTGTGTGTGTGTGTGTGTGTGTGTGTGTGTGTGTGTGTGTGTGTGTGTGTGTGTGTGTGTGTGTGTGTGTGTGTACTTGAACATGCGTTATCGAGATTTTTCAACTGAAATTAATGTTTTCATCAAGTCAGTTAATTCAAATCCTACATCAGAGAAGGTTGGCTTTATTATGGTACACTGACTCTGCACATGAATTCCACGTTCTTTCCCATGTGCAGTGTCTTGGCGTCGGTATATTGTTAGTAAATTCAAATTTTATATCACTGAAATCTTGTACCACTGAAATAACGTTTCATTGGTGAGTTCATTTTCACTGGCTTGAAACATGGGAATACAACAAAGAATAACAAAATAAAGTCACATCTGACATTCCCGCAATGTGACAGAAAAAAAAAAGTTTTGTGATATCGTATCATTGAGAATTTTTTTAAAATTCTATTAGACCAATTTTCTCTACAGATTTGAAATGACTTATTGTTTTAAAAGAACGCAGCTTACTCTAGTACTGTGACACATTAATAGCAACACCCTCAGGATTGAACTCGTAATATAAGGCTTACATGCTATCATGGCAAGCGGCATAATTGTATTAAAAATCGTTGACCACAGTTTAATTTTCGTAAAATCTTTTAGCTATCGTTTTTGAAGAGCATAACAGGGAAATTCGAATCGATAGCATTATAATTGTTTCAAAAAAAGTACATTCACTTATCTCATATTTTTCTTTAAGGACATTATAAATTCCTTATTCTTCCCAAAAATATTTTCACCCAAACAGTTCTAGTTCATCCTCAACAAAGATTTCATAAACTCCTACTTTTTAGATAATTATTTAAACTCGGCGTAACCAAATATTCAACGTTGAAGCGTGAAAAACATGGATTTTTTTTACAATGAAAAAATAATTACTTTTGGTTATTTGTTTCGTGTGAGTATCTGCCTGAAAAAAAAAGATTGGTAAGCTTATCTGGTTGTATGAATTCGAATCAAGATCATTTTAACTCTTTGAATCGGGAAACAAGATATTTGGACCAAGTGCTTTTTATTATACTCAGAAAAGTCGATGGCAATGCCATTAAACTTTGCTCACACATTCAATCGGCATTTATAAATATATTACAAAACCCTAATTTTTCATTATGAAAAATTAGGGTTTTTTTTTTTAGAAAAAAATCAACAGTTAAAATAAAAACAAGGAAATAAAATTTCCCTAATTTGAAACTAGACAATTTTATTCCTACCCAGATGCAGATGTGAAAACCCCGCACTTAACTCATCTGTAAGTCATATCCTCGCTACCTACGGAGGGAAGTGGATAAGCCTCCTCGAAATAGAAATTTTTATTTCAATTTGTATGGCTGACTACATACTAGTTGACAGCAAAGTAGCAGTTTTTCCTTGATGACATCATTTATATAATGAAAACCAAAATCGAATGGGTAAAAAAAGAGGTAAGAACAGAAATATATACATTAATCTATTGAATAACATCGTGAAAATCAACTAAGAGTAAAAATCCTTCTTATATCTTCTTATATTCTAATTATTTATTTTCAATATTTAATGCTGCTTATTACAGAACTATACACTAAATTACATCCTGTCTGAAGTTATTAAGCAAATCACATAAACTTCAATAATTCAATAATTAAAATTTGGAATAAAAATTGTCAAATTTTAATCAATCAATTTAAATGTCAAAATAAAGCCTGAGATAAATTTTAAGAATTATTCGTATGTTTCATTGAATTTCAATAAAACTTACGAATATTTGAAGTTATTTGATCTATTCTAAAACATTCCCGTTTGAAGTAATTAGGCATAACCAAATAATTACATTTTGCTTCAATGAAAATATAATGAAATCATCAAAAATTGATCAACACTTATAATGGAACAAATTAAAAACATATTGATAAGTCTTTGAATCTTTTACTTTTTGATATAGTGATTCTTCTTCTCAATAAAAGTTTGTAATATATCATCCATTGCTTTTGTTAATTTCATTTACTTCAGCAAGTTCAATTTTCAAAATGGTTGTTTTAATTGTTTCTATTTTTGGCATGCTTTGCTGTTTTATTGTTTACCACCTTCATATAATTTTATCGTCACAATTGACCATAGTCTTTTGATCGGACTGAGATCATGAATTGATAATGGCCATCCCATTATCTTATTTCCTGTAAATCTTTTACAGGTAAGCTTTGAGACTTGAGAAGGAGCATCTTCGTGCATAAATACACACTTCACTTTGAAACTGCGTGGCTTTGACTTGTACCATGCAAAGAAAGTCTTGTCCATAAAATCGCAATAATTAGCACTGTCCAGCCAAACTCCTTCGTCGATTTTGAATGGTCCAATAATGGTTTGGTAATTCCAGCCTTTATCTTCACACTACTGCTTCCGTTTTTATTTCTTTTAGCCAGAGAAAATGTCTGAATTGAATAAAATCTATTTTTTGGCTTATCCATCAAGTCCATCAAATGTCACTCAAGAAATTACTTAGAAAAGTCAATTTTCATGTTTTTCTTGGTCCAATTTTGATGTTTTAAAATATTTGCTTTTGTGAGGGGAGGTTGCCAAAAACATCTTTTCACGGATCCCAAATCGTAAAGTATTCTACACCTTTTGTCCTTCTGGTCTCCCTCAGTTCTAGCTCTTTCAAAGATCTAAGCACAAGTCAAAAGTGGTTGATTCATTTTAGTTTTATGTCTTTCTTGTGGAAATAAGTTCTTCAAGCCTTTTCCCATTATCTTAGTATCTTTTCAACAGCAATATTTATCGTTTGAAGATCTCTGCAAAACTCCGTTGGTATCTCGAAAGTTGATATTCCCTCATTTAATAACTTTTTTATTTTCTGTTTTTCATTATTCATTAGATCCCTCCCTTTACCGATGTTTCAACATATATTTTGGACAACATTTTTTTAACTAGATTTCAGAGGTCTTAAGCGAATATTAGTTTAATCTGCATATCAACTTCAGTCTGCTCATTTTCATGAACTAACAAACCATTTTAATGACATTTTAGAGGCAGAAATTTAGAATTTGATATTTTACTAAGTAAGAAAATTAACGAGTTTATTTGATTTGCATAACTTGAAAGAGATTGATTGAAAAAGTTTTTCTAATCCAAATAATTTGTTTATATAAGAATGCTAAAGCCGAAATCAGTTTAATATAACAACTATAAAATTATGAATATATTCTAAAGTCGTTTAATATCTGAGAAGCCATTGAGTTTGTTTTGTCAACAACTTCATGGTCACGACTCATGGCTCTTGGAGTCTGTCTAGAACTTAAATTAGTATCCAGACATCTGAGGCAGGGTAGATTTTGTAAGTATGTAGTTTTACCGACAGCACTTGGCAGATATGGATCATCTGACTGATCATCGAGAATAACGCGTAGATTTGTTGTATGAGACTAAACTTAATCCTTTAAATGCTAAGCTTTGTACAGACAATTGGTACGACGTTAGCTATTCAACTTAAAGTTATGTTTGCGTTACAAGTACTTATATACAGATGATATGTACTTGTATACAAATCTGTTTTACTATATCGTTCTACTCTTCGTATCTATGAATACACTTTTTAGTAAGTCTGCAACCAAACGCTGAAAAGATAATTTCACAGCAAATATTTGTTTTCGACAGAGTCAACTTTATTTTCAATTCCCTTACTATGAAAACTAAGCACATACTACCCAGGGAAAATTATAGAATTATTACATTTAAAGGATGTTTACGTCATATAAGATACAAAAAATATTTTACTTAACAGAACATTCTGGATTCATAGAATATACAGTCATATGCTTCATTCGAATGACACCAGACAAATACAGTTTCATGAATTACCACTGGATATCACTCACATCCAATTGTCCACACACCAGGATTTTCTCTTTAGTCCACTTTAACCTCACTTGGTGTCTTAATGCTGGTTTTGTTTGGCTGCTCTCTATATAAATTCCATTTCATTCAGCCAATTTTTTACCGTTCTCTCATTAATATTTCTCCTGTTTCCACCTATATTTTTTTCATTTGTTTTGAGGTACATTTTCTATTTTTGAAGCATATCGCTTTGAGTTTTCTATCCTAATTCTTTGATATATTTTGTGTTCTACCGATATGTTTTCTTTTTTTAACCGCCTCGTTTATCTTATATTTGCATCAAATTTCAGAAAGAGCTGACTGGGAACAACCAACATCTTTCTCTACACTCCACTGTGGATTGCCTTCTTATCCCCCAATTAAATAGTAACACTGCTGTTCCTTAAATAAGAATGGCTTTGGCATTAAACAACCTACGAAGGTTGATATGCTTTTAAACAAAGAAACCGAAAACCAAACTCATCTGGTACTACAAACTGAGAGAAACTTCATTTAGGATAAATGAGTAATGAGCATTACGCTATATTGAACAAGCTGAAGGTGGAGGGTTGCATAATTCAAATATGTTATTTCTTTTTACATGAGTAAGAATTCTTTAAAAAAATCAGTTAACGGGCATTTATTTAGAGGTTAAATGCTAGTGCTCTTAGACTCACCAGCTATTATTGCAAACCATGAAGAGGGTCTAAAACTAAGTGTTCAATAAGTGGTTACACATTACGACATCACTATTTGACAAGAAAAATTATCGTTACTAGTTTACAGCAGATTTTAAGCAGACTGTTGCACTTGCCGGCCACTTTGTGATAAAATTCACATTTTGCACCTGACCGATGCGTTGGGAGATCTTATTTCAAGCTTGAAATGGTGATTTCTATCGAACTCTTGACAAAAATCTACATGATAATGATTCTATTCTAGGAATAATAATGATAAATCAATATAGCAATAATGACACACCTTAACAAGTATTTTGTTTGCTCAATAACTTTAAATGAACAAAATTAGAGAATAAAGCAGTTTCATGTACAATTTTCTATTTAATAGAATGGATCTGCCTTGATGCTCAACGTAATCCTGGCTTAGATGATGCCCATACTATGCAATAAACTATGCACTACGTTCTACAACTTCCTTTGTCGACAACAGATATGTTTAATATTAAACATGTATGTGACATGATGAAACAACGCCTGGATTCATCACCTAAAACTGTGTCAGGTTGAAGGGGCGTATAATAATGTATAGCAACATGGTATTTACTATCTATAGAACCGTATACATGAGACAATACAGACTAACTCCTTTAACGCCTAAGGGATCATATAATGTACTGATATAGGATCTGAGTACTATCACTTATTTTGAAACTTGTGCTCCTATTGATCTATTTATGTAATCTTTTTTGCAGTCATCAGATTATATTCCTTGTACTTTAAATTTTTGAAAAAGTGAAACATATTCACAGTGTAAATTTTTTTTTTATTATTTCTAGTGTATATATATAGTGTTGATACATAAGCATATATTTCCATGAAATGTACCATAGCCAGATATCCGGATATGTGAAATGGACATAGCATACCGATGTGAAATATACATATATATAACATATACACAGAAATCTCGAAACACGAAAAACACTTACGACTTCTTAGTTTAGGTACGAAACTTTTTATTACCTTTGAGTTTAAAGGTTCTTCGACATAAGGAGAGAGATACACATTCTTTCTATTCTGACTTTTTCATCTGCCCCACCCCCATCTCGTGTGGCATCCTCCACAAGGCCACTGGCCTGGCTTTGGCGAGCAAGCAAAAGCCAACCGTCTTCTCCCGTGGCAGAACTCAACTCAACTGACTTTTTCAAAATCCCCCAAATCCTCCGCGCGCTTCCGGGGCGTGACGTCTCCTGCACTTGGTAGCCCCGTTTCCCACCTTGGTTATTGTGACATCTCTGAGTGACACGTCCGCTCTGCGCGAGCGCGTGAACACCTGCGTTAATGTTGCACCTAAGTAACCCATGCACTGAGCCGAAAAGTTCTCAGCCTAACTAAAGCCAAATGCATAAAACGAAATCCATCGGCTTTATATTACAGAAATATTAACATAGAGGTAAACACGTACAGTATAAACAGGTACACTGAAACAGCGAATTTTATTAAATGTCGCAATATTTTCATCGGAGACACATTTCAAATCAGGCCAATTAGTGTTCAGATGGTATATTAAATTAGATATATCACCGTAATATTTGGACTCGAAAATTTCAAGGTTTATTTTAGGAAAAAAGCAACGTCCTTGATGCTTGGAAAAACGATTTATGCTTTTTGGATCGATGTAATATTTATTATTGAGTGAAGTGTTTACTTCTAAATTAGCAGTTCAAAAAATAATTGATGTTTTTTTAAGTGTTTGTCTCAAGTGTCTAAGGAATATGTACATGCATGAAATGTACTGCTTGTGTTTGTTTATGGAAGTTAATGTGGGTATATTATTGCGTATCTAATGAGTAATTATATATATATATATATATATATAAATTAAATAGATGAAGGCAAACATTTAAGTATGTATGTATGTATTTTGGTAATACACACACACAGACATTGCATATATATATATATATATATACAGAGAGAGAGAGAGAGAGAACAAAGTAAGCAGAGATTCATAGTAAAGAAGTTTTATATTGACTTAACAAAGTTTAGAAAATTATATTTAGCCATTGAATATTTAATTACCAATCGATGATATTGATAATGGCTAAACAAATAGTCGAAGGCTTTTGATCAAAAACCTTGGATAGTAATTACATACACTAATAACTCACTAATTTTCTTTGTTGCTTTGATTATTATTTAATTAAACCAAAGAAGTTAGGGTAAACAAAAATAAAGATTATTGCATATTCATCATTGACTCGTGCAACTGAATGAAGGCAACAAAAGTGCACTTCATGAAGACAGTCCTTACTATAGAGCGATTGAGAGTCTATCATAATTGTTAAGAAGTAACAAATTTTAAACTCTAGCCACGTCTAATAAAAAAAAAACAATAGTAATTAAGATTTAAAAGAATTTTATCATGAGCTAGTCCCACCCGGCAATCCATTCCTTTGGGTGGTATTAGGCATGGCAAAGCCGAAAATATGTTCATTAAGAATTATTCTCTCCAGATCTTACTATAGCTCATTATATCTTTTGTGGATATTTGAAAAGGGTATAATGTTTCAAAGCAATACTTACTCACTTGAAAAATTGAAGGCTAACATTTAATTACAAAATTTGCCTGTAAATGTAATTACATAGGTAGGAATCTACATCCACGCTAAAAGAACTCCTTTTCAGCATCTATTGTATATGAAGAGGTTTGTATAATTCACAGATTTTGTTATTAGTGTCTTTAAAAATGATCTTTGGATTAAAAATAGTTTAAAGATGAATTGGAGAAAAGGCCGTCGCATTCATTTTGATACATCCTATATATATTAGAAATGTACCAGATGCAACTGATATTTGTACTCTTATTGAAGAGAAAGGCAATTGCTCTTCTGTAAGATCTGAAGTTGTCTGAAATGTTTGTAATTTTAGATTCCTTGAAAATTTAACGAGTAATCATTTAATCACGAAGATAAGCGGGTGTTTCTTTTTGGTTAGGCAGAAGTATCTTACTTTTGTTACAGTGGTTATTGAATTTACGATCTGATGAATGGTCCATTGAAAAATGATTGACGTTGTAAAACTAGTAAACAAGATTCATATGTCTATATGAATGAGGCAATGAATTTTCTTCAAAAAACGTAGTTATTCATCGTTATAGTCGCTTTAAACGGTTTTTTCTCATTTCTTAGATTGGCACAAGCCCTATATCAAGCTTTTACTGCTAAGCTTTTTCTGTTAGCATCCTCTATACTTATATTCCATATTCTTTTTTTTTCTTTCTTTCAAATGTTTTTTACTTTTTGTAAGCGGGGAGCGAATATAGATGTTGGGTCAAGGATAATTTTTTCCAAATGAATTTCTAAAAATCTGTGAGCGTCTTCAATATGGACAACAGAGATATTTTGACTACACTGTGGAAGCGTTAATTCTACGAATGTTTACAATGACCTGATATTTAAGAGAGGGGCTGGTCATTCTAAATTCCATTTGCCAGATCTTCTTTTGATGATTACGGTATATTCTAGGGATTCGACTCCCTTTTCTTTAACTAGACATTCACTACTGTCATTGTAAGTCATTTTAAGTAACTTGTGAATCTTCAATGGCATATTTTTGGGTTGTAAAAAAATCAATTTTTCTTTGTCTATATTTGAAGAGACACTTTTCATAGCGATTTTTGATCGACTGCCGGGCAACTAGAAGAATAACTTTAAACGCCCGAATAAGTTTTTATTCGGCCGAGTCGATTGGGCAAGCGGAATCTCAAATGCTATATATATATATATATATATATATATTTGTGTGTGTGTGTGTGTGTGTGTGTGTGTGTGTGTGTGTGTGTGTGTGTGTGTGTGTGGATACAGTAGGCATTTGGGTGGGTTAGGTTCATGAGACAACCACAATATGTCATACAAGATCATACAACACTTGGAAGGCCGGAGAACTCACGGACCAAAGAGTAAAAATAATGGCTCAAATAATTCATGATAATACCCCAACCAAGAAATTCTAACAAATGCAACTAATACTAATTCAAACAATATTTAGCAATACTAAGCAAAATTTATGAAATAATCTAAAAGTAATCAAAGTTTGAGTCATCAGATTCTCAGAAAAACGTAATTTTAAAAGTTTTTTTTTTTCATTGGCTACTGAAATGTCTGATCTAGTTAATTTCATTTTTACAGCTGGTTTGTTGCGTTAGTCAAATGTATTTCATTTGGTCGGGGAGAGGAGAGATGCAACCTCTGTAAAAGCATTACGAGTTGACTTTACAACAAGTTCAACGTTAGAATTAATGAGCATTTCTCGAGATTACCACATCACTAATATTCGCGGGTTTTTAACAGCTGCGGGGGTCTCTTTGATTCTATTTACCGCGGATAATGAGGTTATGCTATATAATCAATAATAGCTCGAACACACTGGCTCATGCACTTTTATCAGGATTCTATACCTGCACTCTAATAAGACCAGTATTAGTCCCACTCACGCCTTTTCAGCAAAGGGGAACTTGTAACTCAGTCTACTAAAATAACGGCCTTCACATGATCAGCCTGTGTGAAAGACGACATTACGGTTGAAGGATTTACGGCTGACTGAACTGCTTGTACCAATTGACGTTTAGGGCGTATAAAAGAGAGAGAGAGAGAGAGACAGAGACAGAGACAGAGAGAAGAGAAACAAGAAGAGGAAGAGGAAGAAATAATAGTTTTCAATTGACTTCCTGTTCTGTTGTCTAGCCAAGTCAAAATATGTAAATATCCACCGAAAACGACATTCTTTTAGTGGCAAGAAGGACATGAACACATGTACATACACTCATAGACAAACTTACATAGAAGAAAAAGAGCACGAGAGAAAGAAGACAGAAATAGAGAGAGAGATAGAGAGAGCAATGAATCGGAGGAAAATTTCACATTCAATTGAAAATATACTGATTTTGATCCTCACTGGGAAGCCCACACGTGACGTTACATCAAACTGGGCTTTAATACCTAATATAAGACTGATCGTTACTATTAAGTGTCGGGACGAATATCAACTCGAAAAAGAATTTCAGACTCTTCTATTTGCAATATTTAGGGTGTCCAAATTAATCAGCTCTCAATGTTGGGGGTCTCCCACGCCTATGCAGCACGTGTACCTTTGTTTAAAAATTGTAGTGGCTGGGTTTATTGGTCGATGCCTGAGGCACATTCAAAGAGGAATGCATCACTCCATTGGAATTTTTTTTCCTTCAGGATCTCCAAAACCATGAAAATGTCTCTCCCACTAGGAGCTAGAGATCATTGGTACCTCCAAGCGATCCTTTAGTGGGTTGTACTCCAAATAGAGAGAGATGCAATATCATCGTCCTATCGTGTGGCAGGGTTCCCATTCAGATATACGTCGTTTTGCTATATCACTACTTGAATTGCGGATTTTTCCGACTTCCTACCAAATCTTTTTATAAGGGGAAGAGGGTACATATTGAGATTCATTTGTGGCAGTTCACATAAAAACGCTTGGTCTTCACGGCGTTCTCTGTCATAGGCATCTAACCTCTTTTTGATTAGAGGCAACAAACACCCACAACTGCTGAGGGTACATATCTAAAAAAAGAAAAGTGATTTGTAATCACTTTTCTTCTTAATAATGTCTTACAATTTAATGAGGGAAAACTACTCTCTATTTTAACAGAAGAAAGATTGATTATTTTATTCATTTGGGGGTTACAAGACTCACCAAATACGAAATGCGTTCTCATAATTTCTTTATAGAAAGTAATAGACCACAAGGCTTAAGCTGTATACTTGTTGCTATGCTTTCATTTAATTATACCAGTCAATCTGATAAAATCACTTTACTTTAGGGTATATAATTTAAGCTAACTGCAGGGTAGACACAAAGTCTCTAGCTCACATTTTATAGTATTTATTAAAATTATTTTTGCTAATTCAATAATAATGATAATTTCATTTGTAATTAATAACATAATAAGGATATTAATATCATAAGGGTTGATGTGTTATTCATGCTAACGATTGAATACATTTCAAATTTTGTTCCTCAATCAAAGACCACTTCTTGCAGTCATTAATCTCAATGTCAAGTTACAGCCGATTTGTTGAATGTATATTATCTGCAAATAAATAAATAAGGTGAATTACTAGATAATTTGCATTTGAGATATATTCATTTGATAAATCACAAGGATCAAGTTGAGCGTGAATATAGATTCTCATATACTATCATTATTAAGTTGCAAATTGAACTGGAATCCTTTATTCTTTAAGGCATGTTAACTTGTTGCGGACCTAAGGATATTGTTATGGGATTTGTTTCAGTGGATAAAATTTACTCGCTTTGCCTCCTGGCTAAGTGAGAGAGAGAGAGAGAGGGGGGTAGGGAGGGAGGAAGTGAACGAAGAAATATTAAAGGGTCTTCGAGCAATACGGTCCCTATGAAACAAACCTACTGCAACAATTACAAAATAGAAATTAATCATCTGAGAGGAAATGGGTGAGATGTTTAAACTGTACAAAAGAGTTTTTGTACGCAGGCGTATATGAGAAAGAATGTACTTGCAAAAGAAAAAGTATTTTGTACAAAAAATCTAGTATTTGTGTTTTACTGTTGCTAATAATGAAGTTACTACCTCGGCGAGAATCTTGCTTTGTTCGTTCTGCTGTATGGCATATGCCCACGAGTCTATCGATGTTCTTATATGTGGCTGAGAACTATACTTGACCTAATGGCTATGCTTATGCGTTGGTTGATTTTCGGTAATAGGTATCTCGTTAGGCTAGTTTACCAACTGCTATCTTTTGCCTGTTGTCTTCTTGATGCTTGCCGTGATCTGCCTCGGTAGATTTTTGTTAGCTCTTTCTAAAGTAATCTAGCAAACCTAACCAAATTTCAGACTTTAGAATCGTCATATGTATATAACTACATCTGATTTTCTCTTCAAATTTGACATCTGTGATTTCGGTTGTATTTTTAGTTCTAATGCAATATTTATTTATAATCATTTTATTTAATTTTTAAAGGGTACGGAAAACTCTACTGCGTTAAATCGTCTTACAATGTACCGTTTTTACTATACTGACAAAAATTGGATAAGCATAATATCTGGAGAAAACAATCCTTCCTTGAGATTCGGTAATTATAACCCATAAACATGAGATTGTATATCAATGCGATTTTTTTTTATTTTCATCATCTCTATATCGTTCACTAACCCCAAAATGTTTCAAGATATCAGAGGAGGCAGAGGTTAATCTTTCAAAATCTGCTCGAAAATCTTCTGAGAAGGTGTTACATTCGTTGTCATTTGCAGTCTGTTGTCAGAAAAATAATGAAAAAATTTTTGAATGGAAAACCATTGGAATCAAATTTTGCGTTGAAAACGATAACATACAAAACAATTTTTACCCACGGACTTAGCGTTAAAATTCTTTTTTTTTAATTATTAAACTATTTAAGGATAGAGCAGTGAAAAATTAAGGCGTTTAATTCATATGCACTTCACATTATATAATATTTTTTAATTATATACAATATTTCTTTATGGTATGTTACGCTTTAAGTGTAACAACGTCAATGTTTTGGTAAAATAAAATAAATTTATTATAAATCATTTTCATTTCTTTTTTTTTTTAATTCGGTTTTCCTTAATCTGTTAAATTAAAATTCTATTTTTATAATTGTTTCAGCACATTGTTGTTTTTTTTACTTTTTTTTTTCTTTTGAATAAATAATTCTCACGTTAAAGTAAAACTGCAAGTCACAAAGAACCTTTCATAAGAGTTATATTCTTTCTTGGTTTCATCTCTTTTCAAAAGTACTTGGCTCTAATACAGGAAAAAAATTCAATTTCCTTATCCCTGTACTAAATTTTAATCACCATCTGTTCACGAAAGTACCATCACAGTTAATTAAATACATATGCCCTGAGGGTATCGCAAAGTTTACAAGTACTAAAGTGACCCGGTTAAGGGAAATGTCTTCTTTTCATGGTTTTGATATCATAGATTTTTTACACGGTGGGTGGGAGTAGTATCTTAACAAATGTCAACGGCAGAAAGGAGGGGGAATAGAAGAAAGAAAGAAAAGTCCAGGATGACAAAGAAATGAAAACGGTAAGAAAAGGAGATAGAAAAAGAGAAAAGGAGACAAAAATAAAAACTTTAAGTAAAAGAAGAAAGAAAGCAAAAAAGAAAAAGAAAAAAGAACTTATGGTGACTTCCATGGTATAGCCTGGCGTCAATAGCACGCAGTATCTAAAATAAGCAACAGTAAAAACAAGTCTCATCAACAATTTGTAACTCTAATAGCGATGGGAAAAGGATGGTGGCAAAAAAAAAGAGCAAAGGTCAATTTTTAAATCTTTTTGTCGACTGTTACTTTTTTGTGCAAAACTCATTTCTAATTTTTTTTCGACATCGTTTCGCTCCACTCGTTTTTTTTTTTGCTTTATTTTCATTCATTCACTACACATAACCTTCCTATAATCCTCTCTATTTCTTCTTCTTCTTCTTCTTCTTCTTCTTCTTCTTCTTCTTCTTCTTCTTCTTCTTCTCTTTACTTTATACCTTTAATTAATTTCTTTCTCTTATTCTCTTTCTCTTCTTTTTTTCCTACATCGTGTATTTTCATTCATTTTATTCCTACCTAGTTATTTCTTGACTTAACTAATTAGTTTGTTATATCTCTTTTAGTATTAGCATAGTTTCAATCTATTAAATTTGACTATTGCTAGGTTCAAGATAATCAAGTCAGAAACATTTTGAAATTGAAGTTTTTACTTTTTCCCTGATTTTAATCCACACGCACACCCATGCCCAAGAGAAAAAAAAGCGAAAAAAGAAAGAAAGAAAGAAAGAAAGAAGGAAAGAAAAAAAGCGAAAAATGCTGTTAGGATGGTGGTGGGAAATGAGGAGGTGAATATTATTTAAAAGTGGGTTTGATCCCTCCTTGTTGGTTTTATTCTGTTGTTTATTATCTGAGGTGTGATTATGGCGTTTTGGAAAGGGCTAGTGGCGCCGGAGGGCCGGTTTAAAGGTTGAACGAACAGTAGACTGGCGAGAAAAATAAATGACAACTCCTTACTCATTAAATCTTCCATATTGACCCTTACGGTAGGTTGAAAGAAGGGCTAAATTCTAAACATGCTGACTGCGTATCTGGCCCAGATTCACATACTTTGTCCAGCATATAACGACTCTTCTCGAATCTATTCAAAAGCATTCCACACGTCTTTTCTTATCCCGAATACTGGCTTTTTTAAAGAAACATTGAAATCTTGTAGACAGAAGATTCCCTAAAATAGCCTTAAACACTCATTAATCTTGATTTCAAATCGAATTATATTTCCACAATTTATGATTAATGCAAATAAATGAAGGAAAGCATTGTATAGTTATCATTTAATAGATGTCTTTCTTCATGAAGGATAATGAGGATTAAAAATGAGTGCGAATATTATCATTATCAAGCTGCAAATTGATCTGAAAACTGCTTATCTAATTTAGTAGTATTGTGGTAATAAAATCTCGCGATGATGTGTTATTTTACCGTATAATGTTACATCCATGAACAATCATCATCACTCAAATATCTTTCTCGAGGTTGCTTTGATAATATCGACAATATTAATGAGACTTTTCACCAAAAAGAGCAAGAAAAAATAAACCTGATTTTTTCAGTTAGTCAAATTAGAGCAAAAATGTTACGAAATCTCTTACTCGAAATAACTTGGCTTCATCATCGATAGATAGATAGATAGATCAAACAGGCACAGAGATAAAAAGAAGCAAACTGACATTGATAAAGTTTGAGGTGTTATGGAATATCTGAAATTGGTAAATATGAACAAAATTTGATAAATATGAACATAGCTAACTTGCTAAATTGAAAGATGTGATATGGATTTTTTTAAGGAAATGCGTTACGTTATTTTAAATAGATTTTCGAATACTAATAACATCACAAAGGTTAGAAATAGAAAGCCACAAACGGAAACAGAATTTTAAAAATATTCTCATTTTATTTTTTTCGTTTTATTTAACAAATCGTACGTCCTAATGAAGATTTAATTTTTTCATATTTAAAAAAACCAAACGTTTAATGTCTCAAACAATGAATAAAATAATTCTCTGCAGACCTTGTATATATATATATATATATATATATATATATATATATATATATATATATATTGTTCCTTTTAATAAGGATTGCCCCCAGAGGAATGTTGAAACGTGTGTTTCAATTTAGTGAAGTGCCTTTACAGCGACCAAGCAGTTTTATATTGACCAGAAATTACTATATTTTTCTTTTTTTAAGAAAAGGACTTTGAAGGACATTTTTCACTATTTTTTTTTTTTTATTTTTAAACTTTCTCTTGGATTGAGTAACTTTGCACATTAAATATGTTAGCTGTACATCAGTAAGTTTGAACATATTTTTCTAATTGAAAGTTATAACTGTAATGAATTAAGTTATATCTCAGTATGATTCAATACTCTTCATCAAGGTAAAAAAAGAATAAGACGATATGCGCTCACACAGAACACTGGGTAACGGCTCATTTTGTCGACTCGGTGTGTCTTGAGCGGGGAGTAAATGATCCTTTTGACCAATAAGAAGGTACCACAAGCAGTGTCTCCGAAGAGTCTAATTACACCGGAATTCCCTATTAACTATCGCTCTCTCTCTCTCTCTCTCTCTCTCTCTCTCTCTCTCTCTCTCTCTCTCTCTCTCTCTCGCTTCACCCGTAGGCATACATGCTTGCTAGCTAGGCTTCTGCCCAAGCAAGAATGTGGTGTACCTCTCTCAAAGACGCGTCAACTAAATACACCAAAGGACCATAAACACACAACCAAACATTAATAGAAGCCCTCACGCAGCCCCGCCAGTTAGCACATATATGGCTGTTATCAACTTGGCGACTTATTCACTGATAACATATGCAAAATAGTTCTGACCGCTTAGACGTGCCCCGCAGCAACTCCAAGATATCTGACCGACTGTAGCAAAAAACACCTAAAAATCCTATCGCGTCACGGTTCTCCGCACAATCCATGTTGAGCTCTCACTAACAGTCCTCTTCCCCCGTAAACACGTGTAGAACCAGAATCCCTTAAAAGGATATATTCCGTCCAACGTCGTATCCACGCCTCGCGTGCTGCATATTGACCCTTCAATATGGCCCAGTCTGCAGCTGGCTCAAGAAGAGAACGCCAGTCCACACTATTTGTGATACCTAAAAGAACGCTTGTCCAATAATTTCAATATCATATTTACCAACCCCTCCGCTCGGGCAGGATATGACACAAGATCAATTTTTAAGCGGAGTTTAACAGGTTTGAATTCAGAGTTTTCCTTCTCCTAGACTAGTTGCCTCACCAAGGCTGAAGAACCTAGTCTGCCCTACTATTTACCCATAGCTGGAGGGAGAATAATTGTATTCATACCTTTCCCAAGGGTATTAGTTCTATGTGAAATGCAATCAGTCTCGTCCAGGATTTGAACTCGTGTCGCCGTGTCCATTTCCTACGACGATAACCATTACACCCCAGGCACTTCCAATAATTTCAATATCATCAAAGAAAACTTCGAGCCACTTGCCAAGATCGAACTTCAGTATGCCGAAGCTCTGAGTATCAGTCTTCTTTCTTTCTGCTTCTGTACAATCTAAACTAATAACCAAGTACAAATCCTTCAAAAAACGGACGATCTGTACAAATTGCTCTTCAATAGATTTGTGAATACATATTTCATTCTTTAAACATAATTGTTTGCGATTCATTTCTTTATCACTCTTACACAAATCGTGTAAGTGATTCTTTAGCTGGTCAGCCAATTACTCCTCTTCCACTATTTCTCCTTTTCTTGTCCCCAGAGTTATCATGCACGAATACAACTAAGCAATAATTCTATAAAAAGATTGAAAAACTACCTCTAAATTTAATTTGTACTGTTAAATTAAATAAGAATATTTTTTTTTAGTAAGACAAATAATTCGTTTTCTTTTTCTTTGAAAGTTTGGAAATCTAATTTCTGTACGTCTTATGGGAGGATAAATTTCCGCTAATATTTTTTAGATTTTGTTTTTAAGTATTTTTTTTTCTCCGTAAGGAATAAAAATTATATTAAAATGTTCGCCTGGGTCCAACCAGTATGCATAACCCATTAGTTAGTTCTACATCGAAAACTTTCTCATTGATAAATATCAATGTGTATGGTCAGAATCAATATGTTTCTCGGTAAGTAATCTAATTCACATCAAGAATATTCAGTAATTTCAACTTTCTATTTTAAGAAACATATGCACAAAAATTGTGATAGAGCATTTGAAATGTAAATTGATTAAAATAAAAGGTTGGCTAGCAAACTCAACAAAAAATAAAACGAGAATCAAACGAGTTTAGAATTGGATGGTGGAGTTGGAAAGTCATTATATAATGGAGTATTTTATAATTCTGTCCACGACTGGGCTCTAAATTTTGTTTAATCATATTCTAAGATTACCACTTAGACTTTCATTTCATCTAATTTCACCGTCTTCGTAATTTTTTATCAGAATATTCGGTCAAGGAAGAGAAGAAAATAAATTGACAATCAATGAACATTGATTGTTCATTGACTTGGTTTCACACCCAACACACAAAGGATTGTGTCCAATAAATAAATAAAACGAGACTTTTTAGAGAGTGCACACACACACACACATACATTATATATATATATATATATATATATATATATATATATATAGTCTCTGCGAATCTTCATACGAGTGGTGTTCTTTTACTGACGTCTCTCTCTGCTCTCCAGGATTTTTCTTGGTATTGTAGCCTATGGTGTGGTCTAGACAGCCTCAATTCTTCTTCGAATCTCCACTCACCATTATGTCTCCATGGTTGACTGGAACACCGAATTACTTTAACTAACAATTTTCTTTATTTTTTCAATTTTACTTTTTAATTTGATTTTATTCATTTATTTATTCATTTTTTGCTAATTATAACAAGATATGGTCTTTTTTATGAATTGGGTTATCTGTCTTTATCTTATAATCACAGAGAATATTGTCAGGACATATTATTGTCTGTGCATATATACAATTGTTTTGTGTGTTTGAAATTCAGGCGCTTGCACGGTTCCCGGTAAATCACTTTATCAACCCAATTGAACCTATACTTATTCTGGGTTCATTTGCTGCATTCAGTTATTATATAGTTTATTCTCTCTCTCTCTCTCTCTCTCTCTCTCTCTCTCTCTCTCTCTCTCTCTCTCACACACACACACACACACACTTGCTATTCTGCTGAGCCTTATATATTCTAATTTTTGCATCGATGGTTTTCATGGCGTAGTTTTGAGATACTTTTAAAAGTTATTCTGTTTTTCTCTAAAGGTTTCCTCTTAGTGATCATTTCTATATCATCTCATATACTATTTCTTTATATTGTCTCCTGAAGTGTCCATATAATTATCATTATTTTTCATTCCAGTAGTTGCTGGTAACTGTTAGCCATCACTGAAGTCCGCGTGACAGGAATTTCCAGCTCTTAAAACAGTTTTGAGTATTGTGACGTGGTATGCTATAGAGACATTAAGAAAGATTGGATAACAGGGACCGACCGTTGAAGTGGTAGGGAAGAGAAAGGGTAAGCTAACAGTACCCTTTGCACTTTTGCCAGTTGAAACGAAAGAAGTCAAGGTCAATCGGGTGGCGTGATTCGGTGAGGTGGTGCAAGAGGAAAGGTCGAATGATTGGTCAACAGAATCTTCGCGCCAAAAAAATATTGAATGTACATTTCTCACGCCTCACTCCGGCGTCTTAGACACTTTTACTCAAGTAAGAGAAAAAGAAAGAGAAAAAAAAAGAAAAAAAAAGAAAAAGGACTGTTGAGAGACATTTTTGTTTGATTTTTTCCTGTTGGCTTAATGTTGCCGGTATTCTAAAAAAAAAAAAGAGAAAAGAAAAAGAACTGTTTCTTAAATCTCATCATTATTTGTTTGATCGTTGCAGATTAAAATTTTGTTATATTTTAAATGCACCCTTGTGTTGAAATGTTTTGATAGTGTTCTTTCCTCTGTTGATCTGACTTTTTACATGCATCTTATATCTCAGCCTCATACCGCTTTCATTAATTCTCGCTAAGATGTCTTATTGCATCCCTAAATATTACAAGAGAATTTTGAAATCTATCTACAGTTAATACTATCTAATCTAGAAGTTCGTTCCACCGTGATTTGCTGAGGTAGGGGGACAAAGGACTCGGCGATGTATGTGAAACTGAATCGGCAACCCCGACGTCTGAGACCAGTCTAATCTCGAATCAGCATCCACATTATTTATTTGTTTCTCGTACGCCTGTATAGGAGTCTTGACCGGGATTTATTTTGTAGAGTGTCAAGTGCCAGGCTGCTCTCGGCGATACATATTCTACGTAACAGCCTTCTACAGAGGACAATGACCGAGACGTCGATCTCCTGCGGTCAGAGTATTCTAACTGTTCTGGAGTAGTTAACACCACAATATTCATGGACAATATGGATTCGTCAAGCTTATATAATGCCAGACATTTCTACCTTCAAGGTGAGAGTACACTTGTAAAGAGAGTACACTCATAGAGAGGTCTTCGGATTTCACTTGCTTATTGTTTGTCTATTGCTTTGTTTATTACCTAGCTATCTCTATTTATTGCTTGTTCTTTATTGTTTTTGATCATTGTTTTTGATTGTTTATTGTTGTATTGATATTGTTATTGTACTGTTTGTCATTGCATGTTGTCCAGTATTGGGTTACTGCCACCCTTTTCTTTGTCTGGCAGCCGGACGCTAGCTGCTCCCCACTTCCCTACCCTAGCTCCAGTTGCCGGGCGGCATTATTGTCCCCAGTTTCCTGGTCGCGAAGGTTTTACTTTACTTATCATATACAAGTAACCTCGCGGCAAGTAGGCAGTAGATCTACCCCCACTTATTTTTCTTTTTTCATAGTTAGCATTTTTATCTTTTTTATTCTAGTTAGGTCCCTTACTAGATCTACGTTCACCCTCCTGGTGACCCAAAATTCACCAGCAACCATCCCGATAGGGTCCCCATTTTGGTTCACCCCTCTATTTACAGATCTCTAGAGGTGCGGTTCACGCTTTATGTTAGCAGAGTGTCCTGGGATGGACAAGTGAATACTGAACTCAGCACCGGCTCCTTGAGACAGGCCATCGGCATCCTCACCCCCGAGGATTTCTGGCCTTTCGTCGAAACTGAGTAAGTAAGTGTGCCAGAATGGCTTTAAACGTTGCCAGTTTAAATGTGAGGGGACTGAGGAATGCAAGCAAGTGCTCACACTTGCTTGCTGAACTCTCGAACCCTGTGCGTGAATGTCGCTGCGGTGCAGGAGACTCACTTCACTTGCGAGGCGGACTGTCGGGTGCTGGAGAATGACTTTGTCGTTTATTCAGCATTCGGCAGCCGCCTCAGCGCTGGGGTCTCTCTGCTAGTTGGATGCAGCCTTGATGCGATTGTTAATGTTATCTTTGCAGGTGACGGGGGCCGGCTGCTGGTGGCTGATGTTGCCGTGAAAACCTTCGAGTTTCGGATAGCTGCGGTTTAGGCGCCTAATATTGCTACGGAGAGACGGTGGTTGGGGTCGTTCCTGTCGAAAAGGACAGTTCTCGTAGGGGATTGGAATGCGATCCTTGACCCCAATATAGATAGGGCCGGTCTGGGTGCTAGCGAGTCGGCAACATGTGACAGCAGTCAGTTCGATTTTTTGACTGAGTTCGATTTGATCGACAGGTACCGTCTGGATCACCCAGGGAGGGAGATGTGGACGTGGATAGAAAATTCGCCCTCTGGCCAGATACGGTCTTACCTGGACAGAGTATTTGAAGAGCTGACAGTGACCTGGTTACTTGTCCCACGTTCCACTGGTTAGGGCGGACTGACCATAAGCTTGATAGCGTCAGTCTGCGGATAGTCAATAGGCCTAGTCTGGCTAGCGACTGGAAGTTCAATACCTCCTTACTGGAGATATGGGACTTCCGGGTGGGGCTGGAAAACCTAATTCAGCGGGCGTTAGTGGGGGCGGTTATTGGGAATAAATGGAGGGCATCTCTTAAGTATAGGATTAGGGATTTTGCCTCTTCTCTATGTCCTTGCTTTGGAGCCCCTGCTCCGAAGGCTCAGGGATGAGAGGGCTTGTCCGGCCCTGCGTGGAATCATGCTAACCGGTAGCGTCCGAGCAAAGATTTCTGCGTTCGCCGATGACATCACTGTCATTGTGTCAAGTCGTCTGGACATAATGGCTGTGAAGATGGCGGTTGCGAGATACGAAAGGTAGCAGGTACCAAGGTCAACTATGACAAGAGCGAAGGCTTGTGGTTGGGTGCCTAGAGGGGGGGTCCCCCAGCCAGGGACCTTCCGCTGGAGTGATGGTCCCGTCCGCGTCCTTGGGGGTGATTCGAGCCCGGCCTCCAGCTGAAAAGAAATTTTTTGGAAGTACGGGCTAAGGTAGAAGCGCAGGTGATTGCCAGGCTTCTAAGGAGGTTGTCCTTAAAGGGCCGGGCGGAGGTGTGCGCCGCGTACATCTTCCCCTTGATCCTTTACCGTTTTTCCGTACTACCTCTGCCTAAGGATCATCGGGTGTCACTGAAACGATCCCTTTTCAAACTTCTTTAGAAAGGTCAAAGCCCGTTGGTCCGTAAACAGGGCTGCTATCAGCGTCCTCGCGACGAGGGTCTGGGGATGCCGGATCTCGTGAGCCACTGTTCACTGAGAGACTGGTTTACCTAGACCGGTCGTTAACGACGGACGCGGTGTGGAACCTCAAGGTGAGAGTCGCCTTTCCTCGCCTGAGGTCGAATCCCAAGGCTGGAGGCCGTCTTAGGCCAAGGGATGAAGCACCATTTGTCAGCGAGTGCTGCAGGGCCATTCGAAACCTTCCTCTGTCCAGTGAACTCTCTCGGTCTTGTAAGGAGCTATATCGAGGGTTAGTGGTGGGTTCCGCTTCGGATCCTTTGGTAAAACGGCTCTGTTGGTCGGTGGAGGAGATTCGTTCCCAGTGGAATTGGGCGCCAGGTTCGGGCTACTTGAACAATGAGTTCTCGCTCACCTGGCGGCTAGCTCGAAATGCGTTGGCCCTCAACGACTGGGCTTACAGAGCGTGCATAACAGATATGCCTGACTGCCCCCGCTGCGGCAGTGGTCTTGAAGAAATGGCTTCGCACGCCTTCTACTACTGCGAGCGGGTTCGCCCGTTCTGGAGTCACGTCGAGGAGTGGACGGCTCGCATCAGCCCTAGACAGCTTGCGCTACTCGAGGTTGGGTACGTTTTGGACAATGTTGACCCTCCGTTTCAGGATGAAAAGCGTGTGGTGTTTCTCGTGATCCTAGCCGTGGCTAGAATGGTGATTTGGCAGACGCGAAACAAGGGATTGTATGAAGGTGCAAACTATTCTTATCGTGATCTCATCTTGTTCTTTAGGCATCGGCTTAGGGTCAAGATTAGATGCGATAGAAGACGCTTGGACTTCATAACATTCAGCAAAAGGTGGGGCTATGCAGCGAGCCTGGTCGTATGCAAGGAGGCAACGTTGGAGTCATCCTTCCCTCCTCTGCCTGCGCATGGTGACGATGGTCCGGGTCCATCGGGTAAGTAGGAAACTTTCCGTACTACTTAGGACTTTTGACCCCCTAGTTAGTGGTGTGAGGTGTGTCATTGTCCCCACAGTTTAGATGCTAGTTCTTTTCAAGATCCTCCCCATTCCCTATTTTTCCCCCTTTACCACTTGTGAGTCCCTGGCCTTTCTTGAGGATCTTGGTCGCATATTTCTGTATTTCATGATTATTCTCTTTTCTTGGCCGCACCCTTTTCTCTCTGTTCTTTTATTCCGATTAGTCATAGGTCCGTCCCCTATAGGGATAGTTTTGGTTTGTTTTTGGTCTTATCTAAGTACCAGAAAACAGTCGACTCTCCACATCATAGAAGCGGGGGAAATGAGAGGGAAACCAACCGGGGTTATGTTTTGTTTACTTTGGGGCTTTTTTTCTCCAATCCCTCATCATCTTTCATCCGTTGCATATAAGCCATTTCATCGGGGTTTTAAGTAGGGTTTTCATGGAGTGAACGAGGCGTTTTAGTGATTGTTGCAAGGTTGGTGCGGGAATGAATTTATTGTATAGAATGATTGAATAAAAACGATTGAATGATGATTGTGGGCGACGAGTGTGACTAGCTAGGGCCCCATAGGATAACGCAGATTTCGCCTTCTCCCCTTTCCTCCAAATTTCTTGGGCCTTGTGCCCACTGGAAAATATATATTTTTTATATTCTTTCAGAAATAAAAGACAGTATACTCGTAGTTTAGCCGCTCGCTGTGAACCCCAGGACTCTTTCACCTCATAATTGTGACCCCTTAAACAGGAACACAACACTAACTAATCCTCGCAATGCTGTGATCCGGATGGTGTACGTCGAATCTATTGCCCCCCAAATCTTTTTTCTTGGTTCTTCGGGATTGTTTTCCATTTAAAATTGGTATAACTGTCACCTTAATAAAATTTTTCAACTACTTGGTAAAGTCCTGGTATTTAACCAGTTATTCGCTTTCCTTTTCTTTTACTGTGATCTACAGGGATATGGAAGCCCACTAATTGACAAGTTCTTTTCTTATTATAATGTAAGATTAGATTTGATTTTCTGACCCTAATTGGATTTTTCGTTTTATCTCAATCTCTCAGATATTTTTGTATATTTTATTTTTAATGGCAGGTTTTGGTCTGTGAGAAATAAGAAAAAAAAAAGTCATTTTCTTTATAGTCAAACTTCAGCTGCTTACACAGTTCCCAGTGGATCACCTTCCCTTCATAACCGTACTTGCTCTTGTACTCTTTCTATGCCATTTCATAGCATTTGCTTATTATGTTATTGTTTTATTTCCAATTCTACATACGCTTTATTGTAGAGTCTTATCCAAACTTTTAAATGATTGGTTCCAATTGCTTTATGCTCAACAACTGTCAAGAGCCACCAGATTTTTCCTCTGTGCAGCCATGTTCAAGAAAAAATGTGTGTGCAATTTCCTTAGTTTGTGTATTGGTGTGTCTACTTATGTTTTCGCCCTTTTACAATAGGTTATTCATAACTCTCGTTCTTTGCGGAATCCTTTCTTTAGAATTATTTCTAACTGGTCTCTAAGTCTTTTAAGGTTTGTTGTACGAAACTGGTTTATATTTCCGTCTCTCGTTTCCTTTAACCTCTTCGTGTTGTGTTACAGTGTTACACTAATTTGTCTTTTCTACCCTCATTCCTTTTCTGGTTTGTTCACTTATTATATTGGTAATCAAAGAATTTTAAAAGAGGGCTCTTGTCTGTCTGTCTAAAATTAGAAAAAACAACATTTGCTGAAGGATGAATATAAAGTTAAGTATCCAGTGAACACCTGCCAATTACGACAGTCATATCTATCATTTGTGTCCGACATTTATTTAGAACACTATATTGATTTCAATAAACCAAAAGATTATATATAACCCGTGGTTATGCTGCAAGTATTATATAGCATTTGGTGTATTAGTAGAAACACAAAAATCGTTACTATTCAAATGAGATTTATAACGTATAACTTAAAGTCAAGTTTTATCATTTTCTCGTTGGTCCTTTGAGGATTCAACCAATCTCTTGATTTCTTGAATATGATTTATTATTCTTTTAAAACATTTTAGAATATTATTGTTGAATAAAATTCATTTAAACATATAGAAAATGGGATTTTTGCTGAAAACTAGACATTTCAATTTACTCGGAAGTCAAAAGCCAACTAACTGAAATAAAATAAAATACCTGATACTTTTAAATTATTTACTCTAAAATATATTCGTTGTATCTTTTATTGATTATAACTAAGATAATAATTAATTACACTATAGAATATTTTTCTAGTATTTTCACTATTTATTTCAATAATTTAGGAATTTCAATTTATCGTATTGAATTAAAAGTGAATATCAAATATCCGAAAATTTTCCTTTGCCCAAAATTCCTCGGTGACAATGAATGCAAATATTTCGTATTTCTTAAGTAAATAACCATTTTAATAACGTCTTTATAAATCCATCAAAGTGAGTAAAAACAGTAATAATTATAGGCAAAGAGTAGAAGAAAAAAAACCAAAAAAAAAACCCAACTCTTCTTTCGATTGCCCACTTTGACGTGAAAAAGACGCAGTCTGTTTCTCAATTTCATTTTGATTTTTAATCAGGTTAGACCTGCTGAGCACCCTCTCTCTTCCTCTCTCTTTCTCTCTCTCTCTCTCTCTCTCTCTGTATATATATCAGTCTGTTCATATCTATTAGTGCTATGAAAGTGTTAGTCCACACACACACACACACACTCACACATATATTCCCTTATTGGCCTGGTTTTCTAATGTTTTCCACATCACTAGCCAAAATAAAGTTTCATATTCTTCTTGATCTCCACCTTTTTCTTCACGTTGGCCTAAGTTGCTTGACAATTTCGTCCCCTTGATATCTGTGAACATTGCGACGTGTCCAGTCCAGCAGTACTTTTGCTTTCGGTACTCCGCACCCGAACAATCTCCTTTTGGATGTGCTCACGCAACAATATTCTCAGCAAGGATCTTTGCATAGCCCTCTGTGTCGTTATCTGTTTTTCTTACTTGGAGATCACATTTCGAATGCAAAATGGTGCTATTAAAGTGATTGGAACGTAGACTTATTCATCTTTGCCTTTGTTGTATTGCCACATACAACTACACAATACATATACAAATACACGTGCATAGTCAACAATAATGACGAAATTCAATGAACGAACGAACACACTTCTTTATAAAAATATACCTCTCACACTTTATTCTCGAAAGGGTTGATGTTGGTTATGTGTGAGAGGTGAGTTGGAGACGGGGACAGACTGCTGCATATTGATCCAAAGTTCTTCTGACCGTAGCAGCACTTCTTTCGCAAGCGGACATGAAAGAAAAAATCAAAGAATACCCCAGAACATTACTCGAATCCAAAGTACAGAGCAGAAATCTCATCAAAAAGATAAACATCTGGGCTGTCTCTATCGTAAAACACTCGAGACCAGCGTCAACAAATGGACCAGAGAACAAGAAAACACATGACGATGCATAAGGCCTTACTTCCCAAAACTGACGTAGACAGACTGTATGTGTCAAGAAAAGAAGGAGGAAGAAGACTTGCCAGCATTCAAGATTGCATCGATACAACAAGTAGAAAACTACATAAAAAAGCGCGGAGGATAACGAATTACAGCGACTAGAAACAATACTGACAACACAATCATCAACGGAACGAAAAAGTAAACAGAAATCAAAAATGGGAAGAAAAACAACTCTACGAACATTTCAAGAGACAAACAAGTGAGACATCACACGGGAAAACTTGGACGTGGTTAAGAAAGGAAAGCATTTTGAGAGAAACTGAATCTTTTGTGATAACAACGCAAACCAACACCATAAGGACTATCGTTGTCAAAGCAAGAATAGACAAAGCACAAAAAAATAGTAGATGTAGATTGAATGGTCAGTCACATAATAAATGAATGCAGTAAATTAGCACAAGAGTTTAAGTTTAGACACGACTGGGCAAGGGAGGCGATCAACAGGGAATTGTGCAAGAAGTTTAAATTTGACCATTCGAACAAATCATCTAAGAAAATGAAATGCACAAAACTCTCTTGGATTTTGAGATACAAACGGATCATCGAATCTCTGCCAGACGACCAGTCTTAGTGATAGTCAACAAAAAAAGAGAACCTGCTAAATTGTGGACTTTGCCGTTCCGGCTAACCACTGGGTAAAAATGAAAGAAAGTGAAAAGAGAGAAAAGTACCCAGACTTTGCTAGAGAACCGAAAAAAATATAGAACATGAAAGTATGTAATTGGTGTGCTAGATTGATTGAGGTGACTGGAGGACTTTGAAATAAGAGGACAAGTGGCGACCAACCAAACTTCATAATTGTTGTGATCGGCAAGAATATTTAGAAGAGTTCTGGTAACTTGAGAAGAATTGCTGTCACTTAGACTCTAGTAAAAAAAACAAAAAACTATCTGTTAACGCAGGTGAAAAGGTATCAAAAGAGTAAAATAATACATCTTAAATATTTACGCATTATTTGTCGAAAATAAAGTGGAATAAATTGTCATTTAGAATGATATTCTATTAAAATTCAAATTATTGAGTTGAGCCAGAAGTACTTTGTCACCAAAAACAAGGGCGAAAATCTTACAACTATAAGTGGTTGTATAGGCATAAAACGTCAGTAAGATAAATGAAAATAAACAATGTTTCAAAGACTTACAATACAGTTGGTGACTATTTATATGGAGTCGAATCTGGACAGCAAATCTCTCAAATTTCAGCTAATCAATTTTCCGACTTTCATGAGGCTAATGTACTCATCTCTGTCTGGCTGGTCTAATTTTACTTAGGAAAGCATTAAGCATGTAAACTCGCTTTCTTTAATCCCTGTGTAAAAATTTGGTTTGCTTCTATGACTTATCATCTCAAAAATTTTAATCGTTTTTCAGATTTTATTTAATCTATTTTAGAAAGCTAAAAAATGAAGCTTCGAAAATGCTTATGAAGAAATAAATGATGAGGTTCATCGAAATGTCGAGAAATATTAACAATTTTTCCCGAAATCTGTAGAAAAGGACCTACAATACTGTAAATGAATAAATATGCCTCAACCAATTTCTTAAAAAACTTTTTCTTCAAAACTAAAGATGGTTTACGATTTTTACTAGTATTTTTTGTTTTTTTTTCATTTAATGAATGCTTTTGAGTAAAAGTTGACAAGCAAATGACTAGTTTTGTATGAATCCCATCCGCCCGGTCATTTTTCTGTTATTGGACGTATTAAGGCTATTTCGCCTTTCTCATGTCAACAAAAATTAATGATAAATAGATATGTGGACTAAATCAAAGCTTGCCAATAAAGAGGGAGGCGAGGGAGGAAAATGGGGAGGTGTAAATAAGATATTTTGAGTACAAAATGACCCCTGGTCAAAATTGAGAAGCCGGAAAACCTACACAAGAGAAAGGCGGCATAGATTTTAAAGGTCGCATTGGGTGGGAAGACGTACCAAAGGCATGTTTATGGAGTGAGGTAAAGTGTAAAGAATCAGGGTTATCATATGGCCTGAAAAGTAATAGAGAGCGTAAGAGAGAGAAGGTGGAGGAAGAAGGTAAATATTTCGCAGGAAAATAACCCCCACTCTCTTAGAAAATAAGTACATAGAATCCCGACTCATTTTAAAGGTAGAGGGAAATAGTTTATGGAAAGTACTAGGACGAATAAAAAATTACCTAAATGCCAAATACGTATTTCTACGCACATTTACTTGACGAATCTGTTTTAGTTCTGACTAATACTTTTGAGAAAGACAAAAATCAATTAATTCTTTCTCCATCTGTTGGTACACAGAAGGATAGACTAGGTTCTTTTGCTTTGATACGATGAGGAGAAAAAACTGAAGTTGCATTCCGCTAAAAAATTGACCTTGTGTCACAAAGACTCTTATATAATAAAAAGTTTGTCAATCACCAAGGACGATTAAGTAATAAGACTGATTTTGTAGAAAGCAAAATAATTATAAAGAATAAAAAATCAACTTAATTACTATCAACTCCTTCCAAATAATTCACTCGGAAAGCCGCATACCGACAAAAATGTCGTTCTCACTTCTAGAAACTGTTTTAGAAGTCTTCAACTAGCAATGCCTTCTGATGAGGGAGGGTGGAGCTGTTGCGGCACTTTATGGTGGTGGCATTTTGCAGGTAAAAAAATTGAAGAGGCGATTATCCAATTCTATGTCATGGTGTTTCAAAAAAGAAATCTGATATTTTGTTTTTTCAATTCAATTTTTTTTCCACATTCATTCCTTTTTATTGGGAAGATTACAAACACATGACATGCCGCCCTGTCGGCGACCTCAGCTTATAATAAACTCGGAGGACTGTTTGAGATGTCAGTATTTTGATCTGGCCCTGTTGTGAGTAAACTCTTACTGAGACTACAAGACCACACAAAGAGACATTCCCACTATATTGTATTCTCTATATATTTCGACCTCACGTTTTTGTATTGCCATAATCGACAAAAATAATTTTAGATCGTTTTAAATTATGTTTAAGAAAGTAAAATATCTGAAGATATTTTTTCAGTAATTTCAAAATTGTGAAATTTACAAAATTTTTGGTATTTTATTCATTAATAGATTAATTCTTTAATGAATAGCTTCTTGAGAAAATATCTTTATCATTTAAAAGGGGGTTTCAGCATTGGGTCATTTGAATAATAAAGTGGAGTTTTAAAAACAATGCTTTCTTTCTTTGGGTTGAACCAAAAACAGTATTTCTCGTATGCAATTTACTCACATTTTATTCACTTAAAATTTTTTCAGTGAATTTTGAAATTTAACCTAACCATGATACGGAAAAACGTTCACATGCATAAAATGTTCATACGCATAGGAATCCGAAAAACACGCGAAACACTGACGACTCTCTTGGTTCAGGTACGAAACTTTTATTACCTTCTTAAAGTTTAGGTTTTCGACATGAGGAGAGAGTGGCACAATTTTTCTATGGTGACTATTCGTCCATCGTCAGCTCTCAAATCACTGACCAAACCAACGCGCGTGCGCACCCCGCAGTCCACAAACTGGACTGGCCTCGCCCAGGTCCGAAAAATCAACTTGCTTCGTCTCAGTTCAAATCTCAACTCACTGCTTTTATTCAAAATCACTAAGAATCCCAGCCCATCGCTTCCGGGTATGACGTCATTCACATCCCCAGTCATATTTACTATCTGGGGTTTTTATTGTAACATCTATGATTGTCACATCCTCCCCGTGAGCGCGTGAATACCTGCGTTAATGTCTGCACCTACCCATGCACTAAGCCGAACTAAACAGAAAGATAAGATATATAAAACGAAAAATGATAATATAAAAAAAATCCTTCCGCAATTATATAACAGCAAGCCATCGAACCCTTCTACCTAAGATTTAATACTTGCAATTAAATAAAGATTTATCTAATCTATCTAAAAATGTATGATTAAAACTTTCCAATGTAGGATAGCATATTTTTCGAGATTTTAATATATTTTAGAATATTTACAAACGATTTTTCATTCAGACTAATGTTACTTGAACAAATAAAGAAATGTCATCTCCTTTGAAGTCTAAAGAATTTTAAGATCATATTATGGAAAAATCATTTAATTTTTTAAAGTTGCTCTCATTCCTAAACCAGAGGTCTTTTAGACGGAAAATCAAAATAAAATAAAATATCACATTTTTCAAATGTTTTTGTTAGATTATAATTTATATTTTTCTCCTATTGACCATGAAATTTGAAGAATATTTGCATTATTATTACGTTTAATTAATATTTTGATTAATTGAAATTTCCGATTTTTTTCATTTTATTTATTTATTTTTTTTTTTTTTACATATTACGGTATACTGATTAAAAATCATTGAATCATAATGATAATAGTTGATTTGGATTGTAAATGATAATGCACATGATTTTAAGAAATATTTGGGTTTCATTGTTTTGAACCCCAATAATGTTTACCCATGATATATTCTATGAGTCTGTAGGGCCAATCAGAGCACCTACACACAGCAGTGGATTGACCAGTTATCTTTGGTTAAAACCTGTTAACATCAAAACATAAGTTTTTTTTTGTTTTTTTTTAATAATTGAAACATTTTTTAAAAAATAACTTTCATTTAGATTTGAAAATTAGGTCCCTGCACATTTACGACCCCCTTGTTTTTTTTGTTTTTTTTTGTTTTTTCAACAACACTGATATGACGTTAGGAACGAAGTCTAAACAATTCATTCATAAAAAAAAAACAACGGTTTACTTATTTGGTTATCTTCAAGATATGCAATGCCAAAATTTTCAGCTTATTTCTAAGGAATGCTCTCTTCATAGTAGCAGCAGGAGCCAGCCTTGTAGGCTCTTTCGATCTACTGTTTCCTGGAAATTCTGAAATAATGTTTGATTTTTTTCAATTCATTGTTTAAAAAAAGTTCATTGAAATATGCCTATTGAAAAATGCCCAAATAAATTTATTGTTAGTTGGTTGGCTGAGTTTTATGGCATATCCTTTATCGGTTATTTAACGCCAAATCCATTTTAATGTAAATAATCAGTTCTATTTAAAACAATTCAGTTTAACATGAGTACACTGTTTAATTGTGAAAAACATTTCTATTTCTAGGTATTCAGTTTAGTCAAGCAGTTCTAATTCAGCTAATTCAGATTTTGTTTACACACAGTTAGATGTCAAAACGGTTCTATGTTAAGCAATTCAGTTTAGTGTAAATACAGTTTCAATATCAAAAACAGTTCTATTTCAAATAATTCAGTTTAGCATAAGCACGCTGTTTAAATGTAAGTACGGTTTCAGTTTAGCAAAAGCACGCAGTTTAAATGTAAGTACCGTTTAATTGTCAAAAACATTTCTATTTCAAGCTATTCAGTTTACTCAAACAATTCAGTTTAGCATAAGTATGCCGTTAGTTCTATTTAACCCATAGATAGGGCCCTATCAGGTGCTACCACGCCGCGTCAGAGTGGACCTGGGAGCAATGGCAGTGAAGGGCTGCTCCGTATTTTCCAAAGCCCCAGCATTACTGGGACCTCATCATCAGATCGTTTAGTCATAACTAGGACGCTCACTGGGGGGTGGGGTCTTACCCCTTCTGCAGAAGTGCAGTCAGTGTATTCTACAGCCCCAGCCGACTGGGAAATAGATTTATTGTAAAAGAAAATTATTTAAGAAAGATGAAAGACAACATGTTTACTTTCCCGAAAAAACCAGACCAAATAACGCATGAAACTGACTCCTGCTGTTAATTTTATGGTGGCATTCCTTAAAACTGAAAAATTCGGGAGTGTGTATCTTGAAGATAACCAATTATTTGCTTTTTTTACGGGAAAACGTCGATATAGAATATTGGAGTAGTTGAAGAATCTCCACAGACTGAACAACTGTAAAATATCCGCCCCTATTAAACTCAATTGTAGAATCTACTCCCAGACTGATCAACTGTAGATCATCGAAAGTTATTTTTTTTTCCTTTTCAACTTGTTCCTTTCGTAGAAAAGAATTGGAGATTTTTTTTAAAGAAAGAAAAATATTCGTAGCGAAGTAGAACAAGAAATATACACGATTTAAAGTTTGCTTACATTTCGAAAGTTTTGTAAAAACTTGCAATTTTTAAAGCTCAAAAATTCCATAAATATCACGTTCTTTAGAGATTTTAATAAATTTTCCATAAAATCACTACTTTAGAATTATTATGTAAAGATAACAACATTTTTCATTGAATTAATTTTTTTTTATCAAACATTTTCCGGAAAATCAAATCTAGTGTATATTACAAGATTAACTTTTTATATTAGTAATACAAACTAAGAATCTTAATTTTGTAACATAAAAAGGTAAGTTAAGATTATTTACATGCAAAATTTTCAAACATTACGCTTTAAACAATTTTTAAAATATTTTTTAGATATTTATTTAGAATCAACTGTAGAATTTCCATTACAACTCAACTATAGAATCCTCCTAAGTACGTCTGGAGGAAAGAGATTCTTCGATTGATTCAAATTATTTTTTACATCGAGTAGTAGAAACAGACGCAAAAAAATATTTGTTTCTCTAAAAAAATAAAACAAAAACAAAGTTTAGTCAGAAGTGTAATTATTTGATATTGACTTTTAGTGTGTATTGTTTATTATTTTAAAAACTTTATGTTAAAACAAACATTTTTTAATAACAACCTGCGCTGAAGGAAACCATCTTTCATAACGCCGTAAGGTTAAAAAAAAAAAAAAAAAAAAAACAAGTATACACCGGCAAAATAATGAAGAGGTAGTTACTAAAAATTTATTGTCAGTCAGTTACCTCGAGAATAAGTTTATGTTTAATGCAAGTGTCTGAGGTGAACATTTCTTATAAAAAATTTAATGTTGGGTTATTTTATTACAACCATTACAATGGATTAAATTTTAGATTTTTATAGTGAATATATGAATGAAATAAAAAAAGGGATAAGAAAAATGCATAAGAAAAATAGGATAATAAATTTTAAAAACTGAATTTCAGGAAAGATTTAAATAATCATTGACTGTTTAGGATAAATTTCTGTAATTATTAACTTATACTTTTACGCAACACTTCCCTGTGCCATTATAAGATGCAAAGAAGCCACCAATGTGGCAAAATGCAACGACGAGGATGCTAAATGTACGTCAGCACTTGGAGGATAGGAACACGAAGAAAATGCGAATATGGTGGAGACAAATATAGAAATAAAAGTTGAAGAGGAAATTCCTGCAGGAATCAACATCGTTAAAAATTGAAAGTGATGATGATGATGATGTGCCGAACGAAGAGAGCTCCAGTAGATGCGGTAAGGACAGGTATGAATATGAAGAAGGAACTGGTGAAGTTACAAGAAATAAAGAAATAGAACAGGCAAACACAGAGATTGCTGTGTACAAATACATCGCATTTTGACCACGAACATGCTTAGGGCCATTGCTTGTTGATCTTGTAGCATTGAGACCCCAAAAGTTTCAAAACTAAGATGAACCATTTGCTCCGACTGTAAGATTGGAGGAAAATAGTCCGAGGGTATTACAACAGCACTGCTACAAAAATAGTCTGAGGGTATTGTTACAACACTTCTACAAAAGCATGTAGAATGTAGAGACTACTTTGAGATCCTGGTTGCTGTACGCAAGGATGAAAAAAACTCTTTATTATTGTCGCCTCTTCCTGAAGACAGGGCAATGCAAATCAAGTCTTGGAGAAAATCCAGGATTTCAAAAGTTCTGGAAGCTTAATTAAAAAGTGCCTGAACATGAAACTTCTGACTACCAAAGAGCTTTCAAGGAATTATGTTGGAAATTACCCTAAATAAAGATAAAACGCTTGACAGTAAATTACAAGAACAAACTATGAAAGAAAGACGGATTTGAAGAAATGTTTTAACATGGTTACATGATTTGAAATTTCTGACGAGATAGATCCCACCTTTTACAGGTCATCGAAAAGATGTGCATAGTTCCAATAAAGTTAACTTCATAGAACTTGTTTAAAAAATGAGCAAGTATGATTCTGTTCTTGGAAACCATTGGTTGAAAGAAGTAAATGTTAACCGCCGGTACTTGTCACCGAAAATCCAAAATTAATTCATTCATATCTTGGGAAAACCACGCAAAGGAAAATATATTGGATCGAATTCAAAAAGCCAATTATTTTGTGATCATATTAGACTGCACGCCGGACATTTCTCATACTGATCGGATGAGTTTCATTAATTGATATGTCGTTATAGAAGACAAAGAAGTGGAGGTACGGTAATCATTTCATGGTTTTATCACAAAGCCAAGGAAGAAACTTCGATAACCTGGTATTGGTTTGGATGTGTATGTAACCCACATGAATGCGACCAAAATTTCCTTTAACTGAAACAGGAAGTGGCTGGTGTCTGAATTTGTTAATCAAAGTAAAACAAAGTGCGAGGAAATAGAAATTTCAGTTGAAAATCGGATTAGAAGAAAAAGAAAGCGAAATGATGTTTATCAAACACTTGTGCAGAAATATTTGCATATTTTTTTTGTATTCTTTTACAGATAAGAATAAAGCACATACATACATACATACATACATGGGTGATGTAATGGTTAGCAAGATAGACTGGCGAAATTTCACGAATGAGTTTGTGTCTCATACGGCCTTGTACTACATCTAAGCAAAAAGTTTAGTAAATTACTACACACACACACAAACGCACATACATACATACATACATACAAGTGGTGTCCGTCATCGCTTGGTTGATTGTGACATCGTAGTATGCGAATTTGAATTCGTTGCGCTATTATGTTCACTTTCGGACGAATGCCCTCGGAAAGGTATAACCCCGCCTTTACCACTATCTCAGCTCTAGGTTAAATGGTACCACAATTGTTCTTCAACAAAGATGGTTTTGGCCAATGAAAGTTGATATACCATTGTACTCCAGGCGTGTGTGCACAGCGCCAGTTGATGGTGGTCACTGACTGCTGTGTTTATATAGAAGTAACAGGCTGCTTATTTTATGGTTTGAGTGAAGAAAATTCTGCGTTATCGCGGATTGGAAGGTCCTCTTTTAAATATAAGTAATAATGAAATGTTTCATTGTTCTAACAAATGGAGTTTTTAAATTCGATGTATGTTATCCTGTTGTTAAGAACTGTCTCCGAAAAGTCGGTAGAATTAATCTATTTCGAAAATTAGTTCGTGTATTGACAACAAAAATTCACTCATAAACATTGAGGCTACATTTCATTAGCTCACGTCATAAGTAACTCAGTATTTTTCTTTCATCGAGAATTTTAGGTCTGAGTTGCCGGGGCGGTTACGATAAATGATTAAGTATAATTTACTTCTGATAAAAGCAAAAACTTATTTCAGACTCATCTCTTTACTTCAATCTGTGTAAAATCATTTGCAAAAATATTTCCCCGTCATATGACCACATATTTATTATAAATGCTTATCTGCGTGTGTCCACTACGGGTAAGGCTGCAAACAGCCGTTTTGTTTCCATCCTAGACCAACAGATCATTTACACCTTCCGGGGTAGGCCTTAATATGGAAAACGAAGGCGTTTGATAGTCGAACATGACAGGTTAAATATTTTATCCCACCTCCTACTGTCGGATTTAACAATAGATCCTTTTATAGATGGCACAACCGTAAAAAACACGCTTGATTCCCTCGGCATTCCTCTCAGGAGCACTTCAGGTGCCAAGCAAAAAACTCAGTCCTACCAAGTAGGAACTGCCTACAGGGAAGACACATTGGGACAAAGGTAGGTAAGGATGAAAGGGGTTATATATGAACAGACCAGAACCTTCTCCACAGGTAAAAAAAGGCGACACAGATTCTGGGAAGATCTATTCGGAATACACCCTTTTCTCTCTTTATCGAAAAGTGGCAGTGCATGCCTATGTATTGGTCCTAATTTGGGTATTTTCTGATAATTTTCTCGCCCAGAACTTTTCTGTTTGTCTCTTTCTCTTTCCCAGAGAAATACAATGTGTGTGTGTGTGTGTGTGTGTGTGTGTGTGTGTGTGTGTGTGTGTGTGTGTGTGTGTGTGAGAGAGAGAGAGAGTGAGAGAGACAGGGACAGAGACCGTTTTAAAGTAGGTACGTGACACTGTCTGAGTGTGTGTTATATAACACCCTTGGTTGAACTCGAAATGCGTAATAGTGTATACAAAATGTGTAATATAAAAGGGAAATAAAATTGTATTATAAGAGTGAGATAGATGAAAGGAGGGAGAGATTAACAATGAGGTAAAGAACCATTTTTAAAATTAGAAATTAATCAAGAGTTACCTAAAATGGATGAATGCATTTTTTTCTTCAAGGCGTTCTTCTTCAACGAGAAGGTATGGGAACACAAGAAAGAAACAATGTAAAGTATCAGATGGAGAAATAAATATTAAATGAAGAGAAAAGAAAAAACAAAGGGAATAAAATGGGTTGAAAGAAAGAGAAAAAGAAAAAATAGAGAAAGGAAATAAATACAAAGAAAAAGAAAACGAGAAGAAAGAGAACATACAGTACGTAGAGAAAGAAAGAAAGAATGAATGAAAGAAAGAACTCAAAAAAGAAAGAATAATGCATAAGAAATAAATGATTAAAGAAAGAAAGAAAGAAAGTAAGAAAGAAAGAAAGAAAATTTTAGAAATATGCTCTATAATAATTTTAAAATATTCAAAAGGTCCTGGCACAAAAGAATAAACAAAATAGAATTTATTTTTTTGGACTATTTATCTAAAGGATTTCAAATAACAAAACTATACATTAAAATCCTGATTAAATGTATAAGGACCTTTACAAAAACAAAATCCTTCAATGCTAACAAAATACAACACTGTGTGTGTGTGTGTGTGTGTGTGTGTGTGTGTGTGTGTGTGTGTGTGTGTGTGTGACAATACGATGTTTTTCTTTTTTCTCGCATTATGTTTATTGCTTGTTTTGTTAGTGGAGGCAAATTCTATTGGAGTAAACACGCCAAGTCCTTGATGACTTAATGAGGAGAAGCAATGAGGTGTTTGAACTTACAAAGTACAATGGCAGGTCGTCAGTAAAGAAAATGAAATCAGCGAACCAAGTTTAAATTCTAATCCATACTGTTTTCAACCCATTTTTCTTGATAACACCATTGAGAAAGGTTAATTCTCTTGGCAATCTGTCTTATCGCCAGTCATCTTGACAACTGATGGTGAAACATAGTTCCCAATTAAGTCAGAAATTATTCTAAGCAACTGAGTCATGTATTCAACAACGCTCTGACATATAATTCTTAGATGGGAAAAGCGAAACGCCAAGTTATTTCCTTGCCCACTTGAAAGGATAGGATTTCCACCACAGAATATTTCGCCCAGTGAGATCGCTCCTGTCCAAATACTATGCTGCTTACTACCTTATGGTAAACAGCTACTTCTTTAATTTGAATGAGGACATGTTTTCATCTATCACTGCCCTCTTCTTTTTTATCCTTTCTTATTTTCTAAATCGATGTTTCTTTTCATTTTTTAACCTTTTTTTTCGTATACATCACTTTTTCATTCAGACTTCTCCAGAAATCTATCACTATGTTCTCTTAGTTTTATTTTTCTTTGTTCATTGGCATATCAAACTTTTTGAGTTATTTAATGCCAAAGCCCTCTCTGTAAAAAGATAGCTGGGAGTGATAAAGGGGTTACCAAGTGTATCTGTCCGAAAGTGAATATAATAGCGCAAGTAAAGTTCGAAATCGCTTACTACGATATCACTGTCCAGCACTTTAGCCACCCCACCTACTCACACAACATATTATGTTCTCTCTCTCTCATAAATCCTGATCTCTACTTCAAAAGATCAACAAGTGATTTTATTCGTTCGCATCCTTGTGGATGTGAACCCCCGCACTTGGTTTTCTCTTTATCTCTTTTCTCTTCTTGTGATTTTTATTCTTTTATCCTAAGTTTTTCTTGGCTTTGTACTTTCTACTTTTTCTTCCTGGCTTCATATTTGCTGATCATCTTTTGAATTCTAAGCTAAAAAAAAAAAACAAAAAAAAAACGTCTATCGTCTCCAATTCTGATATTTTGAAGAAAGGTCATTGAATTATTTAGCGGGGCTTAGAATCCACTGACTGTATCCCCAGAAGACGCTTAAGACTCCCTCCCAAAAAAGGGATGTCCTAGATATGACACTGCATCTGATAGAATGAGTCCAATTCTGGAAAAACTGAAGAGTTTGGAGAATGCCTTCATTGTCATTACTTTAAAGTATACTAAAGGCCGAAGGGGAAGTACCAATCAGATTAACATCTAATGGAGTCTAAATATCGGTTAAAAAATTATCTTTTTTCGATAGGTCCGTGTGCAAAAATAACAAGAAAAAGCTACACAAATATGAAGGCAATTCCCTAAATCATAGACATAAAATAAACCTAGACGGGTTAGCATGGCGTAAAAATCAATCAATCATTATCAAAGTATTTATTCAGAACATTTGAAAATGTTCATCTACAAAATTCAAGGAAGGTTAAAATTTATGAAAACAATTTTGGAGAGCAAAAAAGTTCCTTCTCTACACAAGCATCTAATGTCTTAATATATCACTTGATGTAGTACGTTGATACACACAAACTTACACGTACAAAATAGACCGCAGATTTTATATAATTTCTAAAACAGAATTGTTAATATATTATTATATATAATACCTTCATTTTTTACGAATAGTATGCTGGTTTATATATAAACCACAATGGAATTATATATGCATACAAACATACATACATACATACATGCACAGAGAGAATACACGTATATATATATATATATATATATGTGTGTGTGTGTGTGTGTGTGTGTGAGAGAGAGAGAGAGAAAGAGAGAGTGAGAGAGAGAGGTTACACAACCCGGTCTCACTACATATTCATGACAAATTCCATTGTTATGGCAAGGTGGGGTTTTTGTGAGGGGTTTACATATTCTTTTTCTAAATACTCACGCATATGTACACAGATATACGAGAACGTTTGTAATTTATTGTCTTTAATGATAAGATAGAACATTGTCATTATAAAATGTGACATTGTTAGCAATTGACTTGTTCCATTTTTAATAGTACACGAACATGCACACAAGATATGTTTCTCACTATTGCGAAATGATAAAACTCGTCGTTTTGTTAACATGTTTTCTGTATTTATTATTTTTTTTCCTTTTTAAAAATTTTTTTCAAATCTTATATTGTTTACTTGGTAAAGTTCCGATATACTATTTGGCTTTTTGGTCGAAGCACCGGAGAGATACATTTTGATCCAAGGCAGAGTACTCCGTTACTAACCGGTCATAATAGTTAATCACATAATTTCGGACATCAATCATGCTATCTTCTTAGATTTTAGGATTATTTATTCGAATTCGATGTTTATACTGTTTGATTTATTTCTTGCTCTAAACAATTTAGAAAGATAAAAGATTCATCGGACGATTTTAAACTTATTGTATGAAATCGCCCAGAACACCTCCTCATTAATAATAAGGCAGAATTTGTCAATATTTCCACATGTGACTGGCAGTGGGTTATCTTGTTAGCATTCTAATGTTATTAATACCGTCTTCAGAGTAAATCACGGAGAAACTTCGAAGTATTTATAAAATCGATCACAATTTGGTAATATGATATTAATGCTCAAAAGGGGATGTTTTCGAAAGAATTCCTTTCTTTAAGAAATGGAATTAATACACGTTGTAAATTATGGAATTTCTACAAATTAAACTTCATTAACCCGAAAGAAGAGTCGTTCCAATGAATCTCTAGTTTAATTTCAAATTATTGTACTATCTTTCGATCCATGTCCTTTCTGGCCTTCAAAGGATTTGTGATTTATTCAGAACTGTTTCCTCGTGCGGAATAAATAAAAGAACAATTACGTCGAATTAACAACAATGTATTTTATTGCCAGTACGAACCTAATAGAATGAGCACAAAAGGAAATGCACTACATAAAGAATGTGTAAACAGTTGTATGATGACATATCCTTTGCATCCGTACGAGAAATGAATATTTCGGGAAAAGACTTGCGTAAATAAGAAGTGTATTCTTTGAAGGTGTTCGAAGCGACTCGAGTTTTCTGGGAACAAATGATCCCTATTCCAGAGAACATGTACCATATTCACAATTAACGGCATGTGCGAAATGGACATATAATGTTCATTACTATAGAATATAAAAAGAACATAGGAATCTCGGAATTCGAAAACACGTAACGACTTCTTGTTCAGGTACGAAACCTTTTTATCAACTTTGAGTTAAAAGTTTCGACGTAAGGAGGAGAGACACAATCTTCTATGCTGTCTTATTCATTTGGCCCCCAACTCGAGCAGCCCCATTTGGGCGCAAGTTCGCCTCGCGTCTGCGAGCTCCAAAATCGATCCTTCTCGTTTGGCGTCTAGTACCCGACTCTTTTTCTCTTCAAATTCTCACACAAACCTCCGCGCGCTTCCGGTGCGTGACGTAACCCGCACCCTGTCACCTCGGTTCGTTTCGGACTATTATGACATCTGAGTGACACCTCCATCCGCCCACGCACGCCCGCGTTAACACCTGTTGCACCTAACTAACCCATGTGCTGAGCCGAAAGGTTCTCAGCCTAACTAAACTCAAAGGCATGAACCGAAATCCCTCGGCTATTCCATAACAAACAGAATGTGGTCTATTTCAGAGCATGCAACGAGTTAGAAGAGGTTGGAACTTTCGCGTGCTCTTTACAATTTGCTACAGTACAAAACAAAATATTTTCGTTTCATTCAAGAGGCAAATCACACATAGAAATATAGTCAACTAGGTTTTTGAAACTAATGTTGAAAGTACATGTTGAAGCTATTAACCTAACAAACCTTATGCAAATGTATGTTTTGGAAAATAATCAAAATGTGATTTATGTTAGCTATTTCCAACGTTAAACGAAAAAGATGAAAGAATCTTTGAACCTGCATGAGCCCAGCTTGTATAGATTGAATGATTTCAACATCTACCATAGGGTGGGGTAATCCCTGTGACGTAATGGCTAGAGTGCTGGACTACGGCCTCGAAGTAAACGATTTCAACTTCGATCATGCTATTGCGTTTTCTTTCATACAGTAGAGAGGTGAGATCCCCCACCCAAGGAGTGTCCTGATATGAAATCTGATGGTGAGGCGCCAGCCTTGAAGATTTGGGGAATGTGGAGTACCCCTTCATTGCCATTGCTCCCAAGTCCTCTCAGACTCGGCGTGGTAGCACCTTATAGGGTCAAATAAACCAAACTGTGCACAAACAAATGACTGATATTAAATTGTGGCTGTCATATTGCAATGCTTGAAACTATTTAACTGTGTGAAAGAAAGAGCTGAGACTCGTTTAAGAATGTTATCTATAAAACATGTTTACAAATCATCCATATATTTAATGTATATGTATTGTTAGGAGACTAAATGGAGAGATCTCCCTTGTCAGAATTTTTGAGGAACTATCTCACGTCACGAGTCCTTTTTTTGGTTAAGGTGAACCGGGGAATCCACATCTTTCGTGAACAAGACTTCAGAAGCAATAGACGTAGTCGTTTCGCCCCGCAGCAGCGAGCACATGGGGCCCCCTGTCCCTGTTATCTCCCAGATCTGAAAAGAGTGAGTGGCTTCCACCTATTTGTATATAGACTTTACGTGTACCTTGAATGCCTTGTGACTTTTTTTTATAGCTTGGTACTGGAACACAGTCCCTCTTTGTAGGGTGTTGTATTAAATGTTATAGATCATTAATTGACTTGCCAGTACTTTTTCCTTCCGAATATTCTTTATCAGATTATTCTCTTTGGGTATAATCTAATGCATTATAAAAAAATGGGGTGTTATCTGCAAATGAACACTTCGTTAAGTCTTATTGTATAAAGATGATTTGGCATTAAATAACCTAAAATGGTTGATATGCCATATAGCCAAACCAAACCAAAAATCACTCTCCCCAATGTTTAATATTGATTGAGAAACCTCTCTATAAAACTGATTTCTCATTTATTAACTATGTTATTCGGAGTTACTTTATTCTTTATACTGGTAGACACATACATATTCTCTACAGACATAAGAATGAAAACTTTCACGTACTCACGCATGTACACACACCAGTTTCATGAACTGTATTCACTGAGAGTCGACTCTTAAGAGTCAGAGTCGAGTGACGGACAGCATCCACTCCACTTGTATCTTGGCCAAATGTCCGGACTGAATCATGGTGAAAAGTGCAGAACTGTCTTAGATAAGTTGCCGCTTCCTCGTAGTTCGTTCTGTTCATGTGACGACAGTTCTTCTTATCCGCTTAGCCTGCTTAGAAGACATGAAGAGGTGTCCGTCTGAGATCATGTTGCGCCGTCACCATATAGAGCTCTACAATATGGGCTGGGAGAGGAAAGTTGTCGATGGAACTAGACTTTGAAGGTTGGAGGCATAAATTTTAAGAGCAGAAAGGAAGATGAATGATGAGATTCGTCATCTGATATTGTTTACGCTCGTACGCATGCACATAGACACACATAGACAAACGTACACGCACGCTCGCACAAACAAATAATATATATATATATATATATATATATATATATATATATACGTAAACATATTAAAGTAATTACATACATATAAATTTTCACTATTTTCTTCCTCTTCCCGTCCTTCTTTTTTGTCTTTTTCTTTTTAAACATGTTGATGTCTTTTTCTCTTTTTTTGTTTTCTCATTATCTTTCTTTAACGGATTATCTATCTATCTATCTATCTCAGTCTGTTCAAATCTATATTATTTTCTCATATCTGTAATAAATTCAATCTACCTATGTTCAAAGACAATCTAATGGTAAAGTCCTTTCCAGTTGGGCAAAGGTCTACAGTAATATTTATAAGTGCTCGATTCCGAGTAAATATGCTGCTTTCTAATTTACAAATAGATGAGATCTCTTCGTAAGACGTGCGCAATAGATTCTTCCTAAACTTAGTAGATACCACATTCATATGCTCGTAAAACCAGGTATACCAAAATAGTATAAACTCTAAGTTCGAGGAAAATTCCGAATGTAATACCTTTTGTATGATTCCTCGGAAACTAAGACAGTTGCTGTTGGATAGAGCAGGTTTTCTCTTGTAGTTTTTCTATATTGTCACAGCAAGTGGCTATGGATTTTCACCTGGGATAAACAAGAACCTGCATGCAGTGCTCATAAAAACATTTGTACCAAAGAAGGCGTGACACATTTTTTTCGGCTCGATTCCTGCAGATAAGCAAACCGAGGTGCCTTTCATGCATTACCCGTCGCCAAATAGTGCTCATACCACTGTTTGGTCACAGTAAACATTTGACAAAAAATTTTTTTCCGTATGCAATGACTTCGACTTTCCTTTTAAACACCAACTGCTATCTGTAACAATGTAAATATTATTATTGATTAACATCAATTGCAATACCATCAACATAACCATTACTCTTTTATGTAGAAGGAATGCAAAATCGTGTTCATTGTTGGTAAAAATTCATACATACCCAGTGGTTGGGTGAATGAAGTTTTGCTAATGAAAATTTGCTCTAACCAACAATGTTATTGTGCTCATGGTGTCAATTGAATTTTCTGTGTAAATAATTAGAAGGCTTTACTTTTGGAATACCAGTTGTCTCTCTATTATTTTAGTTATTGGTCCATTTTTCTCTTTTTGATGAATATTTTTTCTGCTTTCTTTTTCTCTCCCCACCCTCTCTCCCTCTCTATCTCTCTCTCTCTCTCTCTCTCTTTATTCCTATGTCTATTTTTCTTTCAATTCTTTTGGTTTGATTTATTTTCATTGATTTACTCTTTTCTTATTTTCTTCCTACTCCTAATTTTTTCCACAATTATTCTTTCTTTTTTCCCCTTTTTAAGGTTTTTCTTGTTGCAGCTGACTTTCTTTCAGCGAAAATTCTTAAGTATCTTAATTCCTGTGATTTCATCGTGAAGATTCCATTTTGTGACCTAAGTCTGTTGGAGCACCTCCCTCCTAAAATATTCAAGTGGACACCCAAAATAAACGATGCATCAATTTCCAGTGTTACTTGACATTAGAGAAGATACACATGTATCGATAATTATGCATAGCCATTAAAAAACGAAAACAAGTTTTTATGAAGTGCGTCGTCGAATCGAGAAACACTGATAACCTTGACTGGTTCCAGCTTAACCAAGTTAGATTTTGAAATACGATATTTAAAATAAATGGATAAACTAATCGAAATTGTCCATCACAGAATAGTGATAAAAAATGGAGCAAGGTCCCATGGCTTGTTTTTATCACAAATATAGAGAATCAATCGCCATTTTATATGCGTCTTGTATTCACTACAGCCACCTGACACTACGAGGCCAAATAGTTGAAAGACACAAGTTCACTCTCTATCAGTTTATTCAATCTGTTGTGACTTTCACTTATTAGTGAGAATATAATTTATTATATATAATTCATAGAAACAAATATTTATAAGATAAGAATTGGATGAAACCTACTACAAGTTTCAACAGTGGTCGTTAATCCCAGAAGAATGGACGGCTGTCAATACTCGAAAAGAGTAATGAAACGCAATATTCAGATTTCGATCTCTTTATAAAGCAAATACTAACACGCTCACACACAAACATATATATATATATATATATATAGGTTGCCAAAAATGTTCGAACGGTTTGTTAAATAGAAATAGAAGAAAATGCATTTTTTCAAAGCTAACTATAGATAACGTTAAAAAAAGTATTTTGTTTCATTTTTATTCAACAATAATTTATTTGACCTAATATTTACCGTCCAATTCCACTATATAACCGTCCTATTATTATTATTTTATTTGACAAAATAATTCATTTAACCAAATATATACCGTCCTATTCCACTGTATTCTACTAACTTTTTCTGTAATTTCATAATTCTATCATTATAGAATTTTATGTTTTTACAAAAAAAAAAAAAAAAAAAAAAAGCAAAAAAAAAAAAAAGAACTGTTCTCTGCGCCTTTTGCGATATTCTAAGAGGCTGAATTAATTTTTTTCAAAGAATTCTTCAAGACCTTGAAGAAATGGTAAACCGAAGGTATCATATATGATGCATGCAGTGAATTTTCTAGTCATACTACAACAGTTTTGGACCAGCCTCAGAATAAACGAATTCGATAGTTATCTTGGTGAAATATTATTTCCTTTTTCTTAAATTCCAGTTTTCCTCCAACTGCTGTCTTCTTTGGTCTAATTTGGAGCAGTACTTGTTCAAATCAATCATTCACGTTACTGGAAGAAGGCCCATCATATAGGATTCCCAGAAAATACACAGCATTGTCTTTTTGGATAAATAACAGTTTTTGGTGGGGTTAGTATTGCTTTATTTCACTTGCTTCACAGAGGTGCAGTTGTAAAGTATCGACTTTTCAATGTACTTCACAATTTGCTACCAAACAAAACAAAATATTTTCGCCATTCCTGGGGCGTAATTGACTACGGCCTCGAAGAAAACAATTTCAATCTCAAGTCAAGCTATTATGTTTATTTTCATTCTAGTTGCCTTGGAAACGGTAAGAACCCCCTTATCCTTCCAACTATGGGTTAAATAGGATCACAGATTTTCTTCTACATGGATGGCTTTGGCATTAAACAACTTACGAAAATTAATATGCCATTAAACGAAGTTACCAAACCAAACTATCTACCATATTAGTACGATCATTTTTCCCTTTTTAGACTATCGTTCTGCGAGAAACCTAGTAAAAAAGATATAGCAAAATATTTTTTACAAATTCAGTAAAAAAAATTTAATAAAAAAGGATTTGTAAAATAAGTTTTTTTTCCGTCATCAACGTTAGTTTCAAGAAACAAAAATACTCTTTTATTATAAAGAAGATTGTGCAAAGTACACTCCTAACACTATCACTATCTACCGACGGAAACAGAACAAACTCTTTAGGTGACCAACTATGAAGAAACTTCCATTAAAAAAAGGGATTCATTCTTGTTTTACGAGTTATGTATTGGCAGATTGTTTACCGTAACACACAGATATATATATATATATATATATATATATTACAATTGTGTTCATTAGTACCAAGCTGTATCAGCCCTTGCTATACTTACTGATACTTGCTTTTTTAAAACTTTTTTTAAAATTTCTAGTTCAATCGCCCAGCCTCGATTTTAGACATGCTAGTCAAGCACAAAAAAGAAAAATACAAAAAAAAAAAAAAAAAACAAGTTGAAGCTCTCATATAATTAACGGACAGTAAATTTTCCACTCAAGACAGAATTTTCATTAAATGGAATGTCAACTTTCTTTTTTTTTTCGTTTGGATTCAGGCCCAATTACCTCCCTCTAAAATAGAGTTCGACACAGGGTTGTTTTTTTTTAGACAGTCTCCCTCATGTGTATAAATACTCGGTTGAGGGAGGTGCCAAAAATAGCTAAGCATGGTTGGCATTATCTTTTTGGAGTATCTATGTCATCAGTTAATGAGCCTGACCCTATTCTTAGATGAAGGGATAGTTGCTGTCTGAAAAAAAAAATGGCAGCGGCTAAAAATATTTTTCCCTCACTACACTTGAGTGCGCTATCTTAATTACTCAAAGCCTTTTGAGAAGAGATTAACATAACAGAAGGAACGGATAGGAATTTGAATGAAATAAGAAAATATATGTGATGTCCCTTCTCTCTTCACCACCACAAAAAAAATTCAAATTCCTCCTATGCTGAGAAAACCAGTCATCCATAGATTAGAATTTCATACAGAAAATCTCTTGGATGAATTGAAAATGCTACTTACAAGCATTAGATTCACTATCAAATGAGGTAAATCAGTGAAAGATTCATGTTTAACAGTATTCAGTCTTGTAATTTATAAGTTAGGAACTAATTACAGGTTGATAATGAGAAACAATATATTTCTATATTCTTGACTCAATCATCAACACATCGCAATGCAAACCTTTCTCACAGTTTGTCAGATGTTTGTTAATCACTTAAGAATTTTCAACTTTCTTTATATCAACTTATCCGTCTATACAAACTGTAAAACAAGTTAACATTTGAGAAACATTTGAAGCTTTGATTTTAAAATTACAAATGTCAATGAAGAATCTAGCAAAACTGAACATTTTATATGATAAAGTTACGATGTATGTCTATATATCGTCACTTTCTCATATGTCCATACATCGTAACATTATCTTTTAAGGTGTTCAGTTGTGCCCAGGTCTTCATCTACATTTTGTAATTTTTAAATTAAAGCTTCCATTTTCAGACTGTCACTTTGAAGTCATGCGGAATTAATGTTAATTTTCTATACATTTTTTTAAAAATTATGTACCAGCATTTGTAACGTGGGCAACACTAATACGAAGAATTTGCATGTTCAGCGTCGCTATACTGCAGTTGGCACGGCGAAAAATAGCACCGTGCTTTGTGATTACTAGAACGTGCATTGTGTTGAGTAAAATACACAAAGCGCAACTCAGCTTTTCTACTTTTCCTTCTGTGAAAAGTGGTCGAATACTTGTTCGCTTCTTCTTTTCCTAAAAAGCAAAGAGGTTTCTGACTTTTTTGACAGAAACACAAGGAATTTATCTTCATAAAAAATTTCTATTATCTCTCCGTCGATAGCCGACCAATTGACTTCTTAAGTGAGAGGGACAGAGACAGAGAGAGAAAAGGGAGGGTAATTCTCGTTGTTCACTTCTGATAAAAAAAACTTGACATTTTGGGCTGCAACGTTCTCCTCGGATTCTGTTACTACTTCATTTTCTTTGTCAGTAACATTCCCCTGCGGACTGTGTTAGTGGTCCTTCCTCTCTACCAGCGAAATTGCCATCTGACTGTGTTAGTATTTCTTTCTCTCTGCCAGCAACATTACTCATTGTCTCTGTTGGTTTTTCTTACTCTCAGCCAACAAAATTCACCTCGGACTGTGTTAGTGTTTCTTCTCTGCCAGGAATATTCATCTCGGAATGTGTGAGAATTTCTTCCTCTCTGCCAGCAATATTCCTCTCGGACGGCGTTAGTGTTTCTTCCTTTCTACCCTCGGTCTGTGTTAGTTTTTCTTCATTTCTGCCAGCAATATTCCTCTCGTTCTGTGTTAGTGTTTCTTTCTCTCTGCCAAAAACACCCCCCTCGGTGTCTGTTACTGTTTCTTCTTCTCTGACAGCAGAATTTCTTTCGGATTGAGTTGGTGTTTCTTCTTCTCTGTCAGCAACATTTCACTCGGTCTGCGTTTGTGTTTCTTCCTATCTGACAGCAACATTCCCATCTGGCTGTGTTAGTGTTTCTTCCTATCTGCCAACAACATTACTTTTGGACTGTGTTAGTGTTTCTTTCTCTCTGCCAGCAACATTCCCCTCGGTGTCTGTTACTCTTTCTTCTTCTCTGACAGCAGAATTCCTTTTGGAGTGTGTTGGTGTTTCTTCCTCTCTGACAGCAACATTACTCTCGGTCTCTGTTAGATTTTTTCTCTCTGTCAGACACATATCCCAAGGACTGTGTTAGTTTTTCTTTCTCTCTGCCAGCCACATTTCCCAAGGACTGTGTTAATTTTTCTTCCTTTCTGTCAGCCACATTTCTCAAGGACTGTGTTAGTTTTTCTTTTTCTCTGCCAGTATTATTCCCCAAGGTGGTAGGTGGTTGTGTTTCTTCCTCTCTGATTGCAAAATTCTCCTCGGACTGTGTTAGTGTTTTTCCTATATGTAAGTAACATTCCCCTCGGACTGTTAATGTTTCTCCCCCTTTGTCAGCATTATTCCCTTCAGTCTGTGTTTGTGTTTCTTTATCTCTGCCAGTAACACCCACCTAGGACTATGTTAGTGTTTCTTTTTTTCTACTAGCATTATTCCCCTCGGACTGTGTTTGTGTTTCTTTCTCTCTGCCAACATTATACCCCTTGGTCTGTGTTTTTCTTCCTCTCTACCGGCAACATTCCACTCAGACATGGTTAGTGTTTCTTTCTTTCTGCCAGCATTTTTCCCCTCGGACTGTGTTAGTGTTTCTTTCTTTCTGCCAGCATTATTCCCCTCGGACTGTGTTAGTGTTTCTGCCTCTCCGCCAGCAAAATTCCCCCCGGACTGTATTAATGTTTCTTCCACTCTGTCAGCAACATTCTCCTCGGACAAAATGAACCGAAAATGTTTCTTATTTTTAACGATTTTCTTTTTGACATTACTTCATATTATTGTTTGTTTTTTGTGTGTTGTTTTGTCGTTTTTTTTTTTTTAAGTTTTCTAATTCCTATGCACTGCCTTTGAAGTTACTTCACCCGCTTCAAAACCATCAGTATATTGATTTTTATTAATGACATTCGTATTTGTGTATCAACAATCCATATTTCCTGAAAGTTATTTAATGTCTTTAACACACCCAGGTGAAGTTCAAAAGGAGAGTCCCTTCAAAAGAGACCACGCATATCGGCTTACTAACATAAATTCAATAAGTAATTTAACTTAAGGATTAAATTTAACTCAATCAGATGACTTCAAGGTGGGTCGTCAACCTCCACTGGACAATCTGTTATTCACAGTGGATTTGAATAGATAATTTCTATTGGTTTACATTTCGACTAATGCAAAAATTCAAAAAAAGTAGTTTTAAACGAATCAACCCAACTGTTTCTATTGTCTGAAGTAAGTGGTTTTTTATATCCTTACTTACAGAAGACCCCCACTCCAACACAAAGAATTGCGCACATGCATAAACCCCCATGCGCACCAGGCTCCTTTAGGTCAGTGGGACATTCTGAAAATTCAAGGGTAAGATTTGAGAACGTTGAGGATATTAAAAGAATTATAATTGGAGAAGAGTTTTAGAAATACTTTGATTAATAAAAAATATGCTGGAATGCCAAAGGGACAGTTTTGAAAAAAAATAACCTTTTATTCATTATTCATTCCTGTCTTGATAAATACAGCAACACCGTCAATACTTTTATACGTATATAGAAAAAAAAACCAATTCTAACATCATTTTCCTCCTCTTCAAAAAAACAACAAAAGAATAATATCAGTATAGAATAAGATGTACGGTCAGTTCACAGTTAAAGCTCTGGTTCTTGCTTGATCAGCGGAGTAAAGAAAAGATCGCTTTTTATTTAGATGTGTGACTATTTAAGAACAACAGTCACAGTAAGCAATTTATGGCCTTTGTAAATTCTGAGGAAATATATGAAACAAAAAAAAAAAACAATGAAGATTTTATAAAAATCTCTGAATGGAAGTTTAAAGACAGTTCATTCATCATTGCGTTTGGTTCGATTTTCTAATGACCCATAGTGTCAACTTTAAGATAGTAGTTTACTGCTATTGTTTTCTGATAAATCATATTTAGGCTGTCGACATGAAAACAAGAGAGATCGGAATTTCTTTTTGAATTATTTGAAACAGTTGAAAGGAAATATGTGTGTATGTGTGTGCGTGCGTGCGCGCTCGCGAGCGCTAAGACATACGTTGTTACAGCAAATCTTACATAGTTACAATAGTTACATGTTACAATAGTTAACTGTTGCAAAACATACATAGTTACACATAAATCATACAGGTGATAAAATGATCCAAATAAAAAAAAAAAAAATAAGCAGCCATAATTTTTTGTTAATTCTCAAGATAAGCACGTGTTGTAGGTGTTGCCAGAAATGTTTACTCGAGAGCCTCTTGCAGCTATTGTCTCTCGTTCACTTTGCAAGGAGGTGAAGAGCGTTCAAGTGTCTGACACAATCAAAAGGTTGAATTTGCAATAAAAAGGCGGTCAGTAACGTCTAAGTATCGCTGGCTGACTCAAAGGCCGTTTTCGTCTTATTTTTTTCTCTCTGGACTCGGTTGTGACTTGTTCTAAAGAAGTTGTTGTTATTGTTGCTGTTGTTTGTGTTGGTGATGGTCAGAAAAGGATGAAGATCAAATTAAGTCCTTTCGTCCTTAATTGACACCAATTGCTTCACTTTGGTCAGTATGAATTTGAGCTAATGAACGGGTTTCAATCGTCACTCAGATGTTTTGAAAACAATTTATGGAAATTGTGTAGTGATTAATTTCCTTTCTAGAAAATGTGTGCATTTTGAATATTGGCTGAAATGTATTTCATAGAATAACATTGATTTGAACACCTTCCGAATCTAAACTTAATGACTTCAGACTGAATTTTTGAGGTGGATTTCATTAGGAAATCACAGATTTGATATCAGATATTATGTCTTAATCTAAAAGAATTTCAAATTAAGATTGATGGAATGAATGATATGGAGATCAGAAAAATCTCTTAGTTAATCATATTTTACATACTAAGTGATAACCCGTCTTACAAACAGGATTTTAAGCTAACACCATTTTGTGAAAGCAAAATAACAAATTAGAACTAGACTTACATTGGGAAATGAACACCTAATTAAAACTATTTGAAGTTTTCGAATTTTCAAATGCCTTAAATAAAACGAAAGTATTTGAATTTCTTAAAGAAATTATTTTATTAACTCTCAATTTATTCAGATTATCATTTTTGTTTTCCTCATTTGATAACAATATTTTGAACGCTATGCTCTCCCGCTTTGCGTTCACATCATCTCTTGTTGATATTGCAAATGGTAATTTTTTCGTCGAGCTACTTTTCTCAACAAGCTTCTTTCTTTCTTTCTCTCTCCCTCTCTCTCTCTCTCTCTATATATATATATATATATATATATATATATATATATATATATCTGAAAGACAAATTCATTCTTCACTTCATAAGGACACATAATAAAACACATTGGCTGAAACATCCACAGATTGAGAGCAGCCATAAAAAACAGCAAAGATACAGAGGGAGAGTTTGGATCACACACACACACACACACTATATATATATATATATATATATATATATATATATGAGAGAGAGAGAGAGGTGGGGGGAAGGGATCTGAGCGGTAGTACTATGTTATTATGGTTTGTGTTTTCATTTCAAATGAGACCACTAACACAATCGCCTGTATTTTTTATTTAGTTTCTTTGTTTAATGGCATATCAACTTTCGTAGGTTATTTAATGCTATCCTTAAAGCAAAGATACAATTTAACTCTTATTGAGAGGGGGGATTCATACCTTTCCGTTGGTTATTAATCCGAAAGTAAATATAATAGCACGAATAGAGTTCGAACTCGCTTCCAGCCATTACGCTACGAGGACTCCCCCAGCTTGTACTTGTCTGACCTCTCTTAAAGCTATAGAGTTATTGAGTGAGCCGCCATCTTTTCGTTTTAAACAACAACGCATTCCTTTACTTATCTAAGATATACACTGCCAGACATATGCACGCAAGTTTATGTACATTCGTCAGACAATGAAATAGATATTTTAGCCGTTCATTTAAATACAAAGATGAACGCAACCATTTACGGAAAGGATAGGATTAAATCGTAAAACTTTTTCTGGTGCACTCGTGGTGTAATGGTTGCCGTGGTAGGAAATGGACCCGACGTCTCGAGTTCAAATCCTGGGCCAAGCTGTTTGTATTTGACACTGCGCAAATGCCCTTGGGAACAATATGAATCCAGCTATTCTCCACTCAGGTTTAGATAAATAGTCGGGTAGACTGGGCTCTTTAACTTTGGTATACAAACATGTTTAGGAGAGGGAAAATTCTGAATTCAAACCTGTTAAACTCCACTTAAAAATTGACCTGGTGTTGCATCTGGTTCGTGCGGAGAAGTTTGGTAAAAACTTTTATTAATTTGGGAAACCTAAAAGTCCTTTGCGTAAATTATTTCTTTTCTGAAGAAGAGATTCATTATTAAATTCACTTCTAATCTCGTCAAATAGACATAATTACCTTTGACAGAGTTAATAAAAAATGAATTCAATAGAGCATTCAATTTTGAAATGTACTAACATATTCAGGTTGTCTGTCCATAGTACCGAATGTCCTGATGAGAATTTTATTGGTAGAAATCTGTGAGCTTGTGTTATTGTATTTAAAATAGAATCTATATTATAATCCTGCTAATCTATCCGTTACTCTCATCCACAAATACTCCCCGGGGTCAAATAGGATATTCTTTCACCATCCTCCTCGAACAAGAGAGACATTCTTCTACATCTCCGCCCCCACAACTACTATAGATATTTACCCCCTTCCTCTCAATCAAAATTCTACTATGTAGATGTTGCTTCTACAGATCAAACCCAGATGAAACTGTCCTTTCCTAACTTAATCTATTTTTGCTAAATCGTATCGTAAATATAAATTATGGTATATTGGTTTACCAAATATCTTACGCGCCCTGAGGATCCGATAAACTCTGATGTTCTGATAAGCTCCAACAACGCGCTGTCGAAGGCTAAAAAAGAAATAAAGAAAGGTGTTCCGAAGATTTCTTAGTACCAGCAATACTGTTACCCACAAAATAAAATACGTAATTATATATTGATCTTGTATTCTTGGTAGAATTGATTACTCACAAATGATATGCGTGTTATGTTTATATAGATAGTCATTGTATATTTTTGTATTATTTACTACAAATGTAACAATAGTATTTATCTGTAATAAAATTGCAAATCATACTTTCTTGCTCGAATAGTTTTCTAGATTTTTTCGTTCTGTAGGATCTCCACTGGTCAGGCGAATATCTAATTAGTCTACTGTTGTTATGCAAACAAATCTAGAATTAGTTAAGGTATAGATGCTAGGTAAAAAAAGATTTTAGATATTATTATCGATAGAAATAAAATCATATTTGCCATGTAAACTAAGATTTTCTAAAGAAATCCACAGTTGTTAAGACAACAGTATAACAATAAATGTTTATAAAAGCAGAAATTGCTACCCTTATTTTTACTTTCACTCCTGATACAATCGCAGTTATCTAAACGTAAACGTCATACTTTTCGAAATTTTGGTCTATTTTTCTGTTCATACTTTGTATACATGACAAACTTTCATACTCAATTTCCGTAAAAAATATTGCTCGTACTTTTAAAAAAGTTATCAAATATTCATTTCTCATAAAATGTATAAAAATTATATAATCTAATTAATGTTTCAAAATAACTCTTCATTTGACTCACCTTCGTTGGATGAAGATCGACCTTTACTGATGGTTAGGGTTACTTCATTTCACTTGTTTCACGGTTTCTTGCGTTCTACGTTGTTTTAAAGTATTGATTTTTTATCGCCCGTCACATTTTGTTTCAGAAACGGAATATTAAATGTAATCTGATAGAGTATTTATATATGGAGTATTAAAATAACAAAGTAACTAATATAAACAAGTTGATGAAAATGCTTTTCAACAATTAATTTGGATTTTTAAAGTCTGTGTGTTTCTATTTTGAGTTGGTTGACTTTATTTCGCTTTCTATAACATTGTTTATTCTCAAGTAATGTCAGTGACACAATCTCTAAGGAGCTGGATGTTAATTTATGAATTTAATTCGCATTTTGATAGGTTTTATTTTATACCTATATGATTGCTAAAAACTCATTTCATTCATCATGAAGTCGCATAGAAAACCAGTTTAGAGGTCAATAATTCGTCATAGATTGTATTTTTTCGGTCAGTTAAGCTGCCTTTCACATAGCTAAAAGGATCCAACTGCTTATACCCAGAGGTAGAATTGGATTCATGCCTTTTTCATGAACATTATTCCGAAGTAAACACAAACAGCCTTAACCGTTACTTGAACTCGTCTCACTGTTTCATTGTCTGTTATGCCATCATTTTACATTTAAAGTATATTTTATTTTTTCTTTAAAATGATAATAATGATAATAATAAGAATAGTATGCCAATTGTTTTGGACAAAAGGGAAATAAATCTAACGAGGGTAAAAAGAATTGAGTTGTTTGCCATCGAAATGTAACATGGTCACAAAATAAATCATTATAGTTTCCTCATGTTTTATCTTATCTCTGTTAATCCTTGTTTCTTCCTCAAATTACACAGTTAAAAGCCAGTAAATAGTATATGAAATTAGAATACCAAAAATAGTGTTTATTCTCTTCCATCTACAATATTAGAGTCAATGAACTAAAACAAATCAATCTTAATATTTTATACGATATCGCTCAGAAGAAAATAATCGTTTTGAATGCCAACTAACAAAATTTTGGGAATTATACTGAATATATTTCTGAAGCACAAGGTGACATTGTCTCAACTTTTAACGTGAAGTATTTTGTAGGACTTAATGAAACATTAGGTAAAAATATTGTTCTTTTGGTGGTCACGGTGTTTCACCCAGTTTGTTCTCAGGTCCATGTCACACACAGTCTCATTGTTATTCGAAAGTTTTGTTTATGGAAAAAGGATAAAAATGTGTTCACACACGCGCGTGCGCGCAGGCGCACACACACTCATACTGGTATACAAACACAAACATGAATTCATATTTTAATCGAACCTCTAATATATAAATATATATACAAAAACATAAACTACATAAATACAATTATGTATATATTAATACGTATATTCATAAAAAATTGAATGGGTCAATGTATATATCCACATATTTGCTTATACACGTGTATTCACACAGATAACACAGAAACAAATGCATAAAAACTTGGCTTTAAAGCTCTTTATCTTCTTGCCCTCGTTATATTATTAAGGTCACTACAAGAATTACCCATGAGCAAGCTTTGTTTTATTAAGGAAACACCACTTCATCCCACCGATGCATAGTCTGACCTTACTTTTTGCTGCGTCACTTCCGGTCGGAGATCATGTGTACAATATTTATATTTCACTCTTTATAATTTACATTTAAATCTTCAAAACTCCTATACAGGCCAATAAATTTGTGTTCCTTTCTGCAACGTTTTCTTTCCTGTCTTAGCCTAAATTCCGACCCAAGAAAATTATTCTCAATGACTTTAGCAAAAAAAAAAAAGAAAAAAATATATATATATAAATTTTACTTTCAGGTCAAATTGAGATTAAACTATCTTACTCTGGGGGTAGTATTGACACATGGTCAGTGTAATGTACGGACACATTCACCTTTAGGTTTCATAACTTTTTTCGCTCTCTGGCTAGGTGCAGGTATTTATCCAAATCTTCGCCTCATGTTTTTACTACGAAACGGCAAAATCCTCTTGATTACTAGTAAATTAATACTAGATTTTGTCTTCTGACCTGGATTAGTTTCCCATTTGTTCAGAGTGTAATTTTCTTAGTTCGTCACATGAAGTATTCGTACAGTTGATTTTCTTCCCATTTTTGTTTTCCATATTTCATGATTGTCGTTTTAAGTTAATTCTCTTATTGCTGTTACAGGCAACCTCCCTTTGTTTTTGTTTATCATTCCTGCCTCTGAACTGTTGTATCCACTGAATCCTCAAAGCAAGTCCGTCCTCTACCTTGACACATCGGAGTTTTTTCTATAACATCTCTCGTGCATTGTTACCAGTTTCCACGTTCTATGGTCCATATTTCTGAGTTCCTTCCTTGTTCAATTTATGAAAGGTCCAGAGTATTCGACAAAGAAGATTTTCCATGTATTCATTCCATTAATTAGATTTCTGCAGCAGAGTTTAATTTTAAGAAATGTCCTTTTTTTTCGAAATGTCTCCTTCCTTTCTCTTTCATCTCAATCTATTTAATGAAGACAGACTCTAATATTTCCAGGTATTTGTCGGATTCTTTTATCCAAGTCTTCTAACATTTTGCGTTTCTCGTTATTTTTCGTTCCTGACAAAAATCTTAATATCATTCATGTTCAGGAGGTGATTTATCTGGTGACTTTATAAATTTGCACAGTGACATCATTGCTATATCAAATAATGACGATAATGAGTCTCCCAGGAGATATAAGATTTTTACTTCTGTTGTGGTTTATCTACCAGCTGCTAATTATACTTTTCAGTTTTCCATACGTTTCATGATGAAAGTTGCAACTTCTTCTGAAATTTTCAAGATTCTTATTCATGGAATCATATGGAATCATTCCATATGTCTTTTTGTTATCTATTTATGCCATAGTCATATTTTCCTACCTTGTCTTTACATCCTTTAAAATGTGTTGGTCTGTTTACATGGTGCGATGAGTAAAGTTCGCCTATATTCTTTGTTTATTTCAGGTTTTGTCTTCTGTGCAGCAAACCAGCGTCTGTTGGGTATTGGAAAGCAGCTTCTGCACGCAATTCGCTTTTCCAGAAATTTAGAAATGGCATGCAGTACTTCTTGGCACTTTCACCAAAAGGGCCAATGCAAAAGATTTTACAGTGTTCGGGTGTCAATATGAAGACAGTGCAAAGAGTTCGATAATAGATGAGTTGAATGGCGATTATGACAGCTAAAAAAAACTCACTTTGAGCATTCTGATCAGAAAGGAACTCTCGAATTTCTCCCAGGCAATGATAGACAATGATCCTAGCAAGTCAATCAGGTTCATTGCCAGGGACATGGATGTGTCTGAGTTCCTGATTATGCTGGAAATACATGAAGATATTCGGTATGTATCATACAAATTGAGAAAGGGCTAAGAAGGAAAACCACGCTGCTAAGCTTTTCAATAAACTCAAGCATTCACTGCAACCGAACATGTTTGCTTTTTCTCAGATAAGAAAGAATTCTGATGGGAAACTTACTGAATAAACATTGTCTTGCTCTATCCCCATTGTCTTGCTCTATCCTCGATCCTAAAGTCCAACCCCTCCTCAACGTGGCAGGGCAGTGGCAACGGGTAGTACCAGAGATATGCCGTCGGGAACTTCGGTTCCTGGTAGGGCCACTCAAGGCGGATTGGTCAAGCACCCAGCAGTATTAGGGCCGCAACTCGGCTAAAGGGGCTCTGGCGAAAATCCAGGAGGTGTCTGTCCCGGCAACCAGCGGCATCGGGTCGCTCTCTCAATGCGTCTGTGGAAAATCTGCGGCAAACAGGATGTTTTTCCGGGTAGGACTTGGGACCCTTCCCTCAATCAAATCCAAAAGTATCATCTTCAATGAGCATCTTGCTCGAGAGGAAGCCGGTTCAACCCGACCAGGGTTAATACAAGTACAAGTAGTACTATCCCCAGATGTACCGATAGTGATGGAAGCTAAACACCCTGTTCACATCATAGTGTTTGGGTCCGTCACTAGATATAGTGACGTTATGCCTGCATTAACCTTTTCACATTGCCTTCGACTCAACACGAACGTCAACATCAAGTACCAGGAGGAATTAGCGCTGTCTAGGATCGAGGGGGTTGCTGCTGGAATAACCAAAGCCTAACAAGAGGATTCTGTACCATATCACACAAGCAGGAGAACCCAGTTTTAACTGAAAGAAAATTTCTGTGACCACATCACTCAAAACATCTAGCTGCTTAACTCCTCAGATTGCAATCCCCTTTATTGTGTGTCGGGCGCGGTTGAGCAAGTAAAAAAAAAAAAACTCCGTTCAACTGGAATCAAGCATAATGGCAGAATTCAACCCTTACCGAAGTCGTCTGAAGGCTGTGGTTGAAGCTAATGACAATTTCGTTGAATGAATTTAATCTGAATCATTTCTCGATATTTTCATATAATTTTGGCAAATACATCTGGTAAAGTGAAATGTCAGTGTTATTTTCACTTTTTCATTATTTAGACGATAATCTACACTTCGTACACAAGATTATTTTGTCATTCCCTTTTTCAGGAAATAGTGCGTAGCTTTCAAGTGAGGAATAGATTTTTTTCTTATTTGTGCAGTTTGAGTCTTCCTCATCTTTAGATGGTCTGTAGTTTCTTGGAATGGTTCTTTTTGGGGAGATGTTTCGGGATCGTTTTTCCTTTTGTCATCAACTTGGGAATTCTTGCCTACGTTGGCGTTTACATAGTTCTTGAATTGATTTGTCGAGGATAGATGTGAATCTTTTGAACCAGAATTCAGGTATCCCATTATGTCTTAGTACCTTGCAATTTGCTACTGTCTTGAGGGTTACATTTAGTGAATGTATCTCAGTCTCAAAGCTTTATTCAATTGTTTGCAATTCATTTTCATGTCGGTTAAACATTCAGCTTTTTGGTTCTGTTGCTTCTATTCCCATAGTTTACTCCAGAAATAATTTGTTTCAATTGCATTCTGTTGCTCAATTGAAGGTAGAAATTTCTTTCGTTATTTTGGATTGTCCTGTTTTACTTGTATCTTTGGATCTTGTTCCAGTATCTTTTGATTCTCTCTTCTTTAACCAATATTTTTAAGTTTATTTCTTCCAGTTATATAATATTTTTATTGCCGTTGTCTTTACTCAGTCTTTCTACTGTGTCCTTTTTTTCTTCTTCTTCCCATAGTGCTTTTACAGGTCCTCGTAGTTTCTTTATTTGTTCTTTTAGTCTCTTTTCCTATCCAGCTTTTGCTAATCTTTTTCTATTTACGTTCTTTTGTGGTATGCCAAGTTTGTTATTGACTCCCTTTGCTCCTGCATAAATTAGATGGTCCAGTTCAGTGATGTTCTTTGACTTTGTGATAAATTATTCACCCTTTTAGTTTCAAACGACGTTTTCTAGTCTTGATGCCCTTTTAATTTCTATTCAAACTTAAAAAAAACCTTGGTTAAAAAAAAACAACAAAAAACAAAAAAAAAAAAAAAACAAGAAACTTTTGTATTCTTTCTCGCACCTGGTCTGAAACAATGCTATTACCAGCTATGCATGATGTTTGACTTTACAACAAGTAATTAAAAAAATTCTAAGAATAATTTTTCTTTTTTCATACATTTCTCAGGTTTTAACTCCTTTTGATTTCGCATAAAATAAAAACAGAGTCAAATTCTCAAACAGAAGAAAACTTGTGTACTACTGACAGTGCATGTCACAGCGTATTTTATATCTTGAAATATCTATGCTTAGTATATAGGTTATACGCAAGCCCAGTTTCTGTTATAAATAACGAGATTACATTTACAGTACCTTTGCAGGTTTATAATTTTAACATAGTGGCATGAATCGTTTTGGCGAGTTAAGAATGCAGAAGAATCGGTCGACTGAAATCGTTTTCACTTAAATGAACAGAAAGAAAGAAAGAAAGAATTGCCTGTAAAGAAAAAGAAAGAAAGAACGTAAAGTGTGGCAGAAGAAGTCATAAATCATTAAGATAATATTAGAGGAAGAGATGAAAAGAAAAAAATGAGAAGAAATAGATTGAAATATAGTGAGGGAGAGATTGTAAGAGACAGACAGACAGACAGAAAGAGAGATAGAAGGTAGAAAAGGAGTGAGTGATATTGTGATAATCAACCTTGTGTATTTTTTTAGAAAAAGTGAATATGTTCCGTGTTACAATGACGGAATTTCTGACTATTCACTTGTAAGACAATATATATATATATATACAATATATATATATATATATATATATATATATATATATATATATATATATATATATATATATATATATTTATATATATATATATATATATATATATATTTATATATACATATATATATATATATATATATTTATATATATATATATATTTATATATATATATATATATATATATATTTATATATATATATATATTTATATATATATATTATATATTTATATATATATATTTGTATATATATATATATTTATATATACATATATATTTATATTATATATTTATATATATATATATATATAAATATATATATAAATATATATATATATATATTTTTTATTCAAAAATATTTTTAAAGTAATATATATATATATATATATATATATATATATATATATATATATATATATATATATTAGTTAAAATAAATATTTTTGAATAAAAAGATCTGCAAATGATTTCACCTTTAGTATTTATGCTTTTATCTTGTCATGGACTTTACATCTTCAGGAGATTTAAACGGCTAAGTTAAGTTCCAGCTGTTCTTTATATAAAAAAGATTATTTTCAAAGGTTGTTCTGATTTTTGTTTAATTCTTGTGTTTGTGTCTGCGAATTTCCCACTGGAGTTTATTTTACGTGAAAACCTCTAGCATATGTATCTTTTATTTATAAGTATGTACACACGTATACATGTATGTACATTCATGTATATTTACCCTCGGACATACATATATTTTCAAGGGTATTGGCTGAATTTTTATCCTCCTTTATTTATTTTTTTTCCTTTTTGCTATTTTTTGTTTTGTTTGGTTTTGTTGGGTTTTATGGCATATCAACCATTGTAGATTATTTCCAGCCAAATCTTGTTTTTATATATATATATATATATATATATATATATATATATGATTTGTAAACATATTTTCTTGATAACATTTTTAAATGAGCAGGAGCTCATTGTTTTTAAGTCCACAATAAATTTTTTTCAAATATTGCTATGTAACAGTAACAATTGAGTATCAGTTCTTTGTTTCACATATTTGAATAAATATAAATACATAATTTTTAAGTTAATAGTTTGCGGGTAATTTCATCTTTAAATGAGTTCGAAATAATTTGTTTGCACACTAGTATTGCAATTGTTTCTCCACAGTAAAACGGTTTCTGTCTAAAACTAACAATTCTGTTTAATATGAATAATTTGTTTGCAGACACTGCAAGTACTGCTTTTTAACAATAGTCATTCTATCCAAAATTATCCATACATTGACACATAGTCACATGGTTCCAAATATTGCTATGTAATACAAATGATTCAATATAGACACACATTTAAAGAGTTTCAAGTTCTGCTATTCAACTGATAATTCTATTCGACATTACGCATTCATTGGCACCGTTGAATGGTTTCAAATATTGCTATGTATCACTAACAATTCAATTGGATATCAGTCACTTGTTTACGTAGTTAAATCGTAAAAAAGTTCTATTTCTAACAAGTCAATTTAACATAAGTCATTTGTTTGTTGATCCATTGATTGCACCCAAATACTTAGGACCAGAGTTGACTTGGGAGCAATGACAATGAAGGAGCACTTTATATTCTTTTAAACTCGATGACTTGAGCCTCGCCATCGGATTGTTTAGTGTCATATCAAGGACACTAGTCGGGGGAGAGGTTTTACCCCTCTACAGAAATGCCCCAGCCAACTGGGTTATATTTTTTGTTTTACACACACATATATAATTAATTTTTTATAGCTATTCAACAATTCTGATTGTGTGAAAAAAAACAGATGATACAAACTGCAAATAAGAAGATATTACACAAACTGATGTACAGGAAAAATACTTCCATAAAAAGAATTAAAAGATAAAAACATACGTACTACTTGAAAATAATCAACCAATATGACATGCCTAGTCAAAAGAAAAATCACCGACAGAATTCCTGTAAGGGAGCTCAATTCACAAAGTAGAGCGAAATAAAAATGCCAACAGTCAGAAAAAAAAATCTACCTAGGTCTTACCTAACAAGCTCATTAGGACGATTCTAACTAAAGAAGGGTTGGACTAAAACTACATTTTATTGATTAAAAGACCACTAGAAAGAATAGAATAAGCATTAAAAGATATAAAGAAAGAAAAAAATGAAATAAAATAAAATAAATGAATAAATAAACTATAAATAAGATCAAAATTAAACGGTAACTTATCTACCGAGTAGCCAACTTTTCTTATGTCTACAAACATTAAGTATTTCCAACCTTTGATCTAGTAATTCATGAAGATTATTGTAGGAAGCTATGCCCAGTTTTTCCTTCATACATAAATTACAATATTTATCCCCTGCTTAATATAAACGGCATTTTTTACTATTTCCCATTTTAATATAGGATCTACCAAGGTGTTTCTTAATTTCCTTATTGCTTGGGTTAATTCTATTGTGCTCTTGCCCCACACGTAATGGGGCAAAAACACACTCTTTCTTCTTTTAGAAACATAACATTACCTAAAAAACATCAGTATATAGAATCTTTTATTTCGAATATGAGATGGAAAACAGTTTTTTTCTTACAAATAATTTTCAGTTTAGATTCCAGGATAGAGATGAGAACTATGGGTTTAATAAAATTAACAAACACCCCTCTTTATATCAAAGAATTTGATACTTTTAAGTCTGATTTTAAAAAAAGCTTCTTTGGGCTATAAGCTATGGAAGGGTTAACAATAACATACAACAACAAATAAGGAATGACCTTAAGGATATTGAAAGTAATAATAAAATTTTGGTTACGGCGGTTAAGTTGAGTAACTTATATAAAAAGAGTCCTGATAAATACAAGCAGATGTTGCATAAAGAAGTTATTAATCCTTATAAAATATATGCACTTCGCTTAGAGGCTGATTTGTATAAATAAACTGAATTATTAGCTCACAAATTGAAAGTGGAGGATAGAATAGAGAAATTTAATACAAAAGAATTTCATAATTCTTAAGGATCATAAAGGTGATTTTCAGAGTGACCCGGAATTTAGACTAATTAATCCTTCCAAAACGCAAATAGGAAAAATTAGTAAGGTCATTTTGCAAAATATATGCGCTATGCTTAGAAGTGCTTTAAATGGCGTAATACAAATGACTTTATCAGGTGGTTCACGGATTATGATAAAAATGATAAATGCGCCTTTGTTAAATGATATTAGGGAATTTTAGCCGTCTGTTACGAAAAAGGGTGTAGACGAGGCATTAAAGCTGGCTAAGGAGTACATGAGATATCAGAGAATAAGATTAATATCATTAAGCATTGTCATAAATCGATACTATACCATAATGAAGAATTGTGGATTAAAAAAGGCGTTAGTGGTTACTTCGGTAATCCCATGGGTTCATTCGAAGTCGCTAAGTTGTCCGAATTTATTGGGTGCTTATTATTATACAACATCAATTGCATTATTGACTCCTGCAACCATGGTCTTCATCGGGATGATGAATTGGTTATTGTGGGTGACTGTACACCTAAAAAGGTGATATGATTAGAAAAAATTACATCGGTTGTTCAATATGTCTTGATATCCAAACTAATTTAAAAATTACGGATGATTTAGATGTTACCCTTGTCTAACGGTACCGTGTCCCTATTTAGGAAAAACAACTAATACCTATGTTATATCAATGTATGTTCAAAGCATCCTAGACAGGTTTTCAAGCATATTCCTAATGGTATTATGTTTAGATTTTCCATTAATTCTTCTAACAGCGATATCTTCACTCAAAACGAATACGAGACTGCGTTTAAAAGCGGTGGCTATAAGACCAAAATTGTTTATAAATCTATGGATGTAGCAGCAGATGTACGTAATAGATGTAATAGAGCAAAGAATATATTATGATTTTCGCTGCCATACAATATGGCCGTAGCTAATAAGACAGAGCCCCATCAGAAAAGATATTACAATCAGAGAAGCCACTTTGAAATCGACATGTATAGACATAGGACTAGTTTATTTAGATATGTGTGGAAAATTACGAAGAACCTTGCTACAGATCCTACATTAAAATAGGAGAAATATATATAAAGCAGGGTATAAACATTTTAATTTATGTATGGAGGAAAAACTGGGCATAGCTTCCTACAATAATCCTCATGAATTACTTGATCAAAGGTTGGAAATATCTAATGTTTGTAGGCATAAGAGAAGTTGACTACTTGGTAGATAAGTTACGATTTATTTCTATCATATTTATTTATTATTTTATTTATTTCATTTTATTTCATTGATTTATTTATATCTTTTAATGCTAATTTTATTATTTCTCGCCGTCTTTTGATCAATGAAATGTTGGTTTTGTCCAACCCTTCTTTAGTTCGAATCGTCCTGATGAGCCCGTTTAGTAAAACCTAACTAGATTTTTTCTGACTCTGTTGGCATATATATATATATATATATATATATATATATATATATATCCTCTGTGTGTGTGTGTTCACACATTTATAACAATATGTATGTTCATTTATGCATACATACACATCTGTTTTGGCGCGTGTCCTCGTGTTGTAATGGTTAACGCGCTGGACTGCGAAATGATAATAGGGTAGTTTGAACTCCAGTTGCGCTATTACGTTCACTTTCGGACAAACACCCTTTGGAAAGGTATGAAACCCCTTATCCTCCCAACTATGGGTTAAATAGTACCACTTCTGTTATTCTAGAAAGATGGCTTTGGCATTAAATAACAAACGAAGGTTGATATGCCATTAAGCGAAGATACCAAAACCAAAGCAAACGTTTTTTTTCAAAATCATTGTGTGTGAGAATGTATTTGACCTCATAAATAAATGTATTTTTTAAGCTAGTCACAGTGTTTGTATATGCTTGTGAGAGCAGGTATGCGGGACATTTACCGACAGAAACATTGGAACTAAACAACATCATAGCAACCGATAAAAACAATCTTTATTATAAAAAGAACTACCGGAACTTAATTTAACCGTTTATATTTCCTGAAGAAGTCCGAAACAAATGTAATAATAATAACTAAAACCAAAATATCAAATCTGAAATCATTTGTAGACCTTTTTATTTATATATATTGAAAATGTTTCTATATATATTCGTCTTCTTCAAAACTACTACTTATCAAAGCGCAAATTTGTCCTCATAAGCAAATATCGACGAAAAATGTGTCGTTGTGCATTGTAATTGGTATATGAGCTCGTTTATTGCTTGTGCATTGCGTGAGAAAGGGAGATAAGTGCAGAAAGAACGGTGGGAGGGGAAGAGAAAAAGTAGAAAATGGAAGAAGGAAGAAAACAGAAGGGAAAAGAGGAAATTAGAGATGACAGAAAAAGAAAGCAAAAAGGAATATATATATATATATATATATATATATATATATATATATATATATATATATATATGTCTGTGTGTGTGTGTGTGTGTCCTTGTCTGAACGATTGCAGAGTTAATAAGTTACCATTTACCGACTCTTTCCCCTTTTAGTTCCCATTTTTTTTCCTTAAAACCCATTTTACCAGTGGTCCGAATTTCCAGACGCGATTGAAAACCACATCATCACGCAAACAAAAGGTTTCATTTGACCGATGATTGACAACATGTATATAAGGCTATAGAAAATTCGATCAACCATTTCAAAATCAATTCGGCCCGGGCTAGTGAGGTTGATGTTCTTGAGGTTTCAGTTGTGACGTAGGGTGTTTCCATACGATCTTTCAGTGATTCAATTATTATTGTTATTTACTCCTCAAGTGTTTTACCCATCAGCGTTAGCTGATGATATTTCACTGGAATGACAACAAGTCTCCTAAAGTCTCCAGGACTTTTCTCAGTATTCTGGCCGATATCAATAATACAGTAGGTTGGGTGGTCACCACTCGTCCCGTTCTTGAGTACTTGAACTAATCCTTTGGTGACTGTACCAAGAGCACCAACTACAATTGGTGTAACCGTCACTTTCATGTTCCACAGTTTTTTTCCATTCCCTATCAAGGTCCTGCTACTGGTCCTTCTTTTCACTTTTAATTTTACTCTGCTTTATGCTGTGATAGCAATGTCCTCAATTCTGCAAGTCATCTGTTTTTGTAGATTATTATAAGGTCTGGTCGTCTGACAGAGATTAGGCGATCCGTTTGTATCACAAAATCCTAGAGAACTTTGACCGTCTGATTCTCCAGGATACCTGCTGGGTTGTGCATATACCATTTGTTCGTATGATCAAATTTAAATCTCTTGTACAATTCCCTGGGGATCACCTTGCCCACCCAGTTGTGTCTAGTCTTACACGCATTTTGTGCTAATTTGTTGCATTCCTTTATTAAGTGATTGATCGTTTCGTCTCTATTACCACATTACCTAAAGTTGCTATTTTGTTGCGTCTTATCAATTCTTGCTTTGTCTTTATGGCGTTGTTTTGAAGAGATTCAGTTTCTCTTTTAAAGTTTCCCTTTGTTAGCCACGTCCATGTTTCTCGTGTGAGATGTTGTTTATTAGTCGCTTAAAACGTCCATAGAGGTGTTTTTTCCCATTTTTGTTTTCAGGTTATTGTCGTTCTGTTGGTCCTCGTGTTGTCAGTATTATTTCTGGTGACCGTAATAACTATTTCTCCGCGCTTTTGTAGTCTTCAAGTCGTTGTATCGACGCGTCAACGGTGTCTTCAATGCCGGCAAGTCTTTTCCACCTTCTTTTCGGGACACATGATCTGTCAACATCATCTCTGAGATGTAAAGCCTTATGCATGGTCATTAGTTTTCTTGTTCTCTGATTCATTTGTTTAATTTCTCTGGTCCACTTCAAAAATGGTCCCGAGTATCATACGAGAGAGACAGCCCAGGCATTTATCTCATTGATAAGGTTCCTGTTATATAGCTCCGTTTCGAGTAGCTTTCTCGTTCTCCTGAGATACTTTTTTTTTCATTTTTTCTTTCATCTTCACTTGTTTGATGATGTCAACTTCCACTATTCCCAAGTATTTGTAGGCTTTCTTTTCTCTGAGCTTTCTAATTTTTTTCTTAATTTAGTAGTTCCATTCTTTCGGCCATGTATCGTCTGCCGCGTTTCCTTATTTACGTGGCATATTTTTCTATGCCAAATTCCATTCTTTTGTCCTGACTGTATATTCTCACTGCATGTATTAGATTTTCCAATTCTTTTTCGTTTTTGGCAAACAGTTTGATGTCGTCCGTGTACATTAGGTGATTGATCGTTTCCTGCGATTTACTCAGTTTGTATCCGGCTGTGCATTTTCTGAGTATGATTATTATAATTTTTGTTGTTGTTGTTGATGTTGTTGTTACTAGAGTGACGTGTATAATTGGAAAATGATTATTTATATCTGCTTATGTTCATAGACTAATGATTTTTAAGATCTGATACTTCTGAAGAATAAAACAAATGTGTTATGGACAGGAAGTAAAAAAATGAGTCTATGTAAAGTAATAAAAGAAATCATATAAGAATAGGAAAAAATGCGATTGAAAGAAATTGTGCCAAGAAGAATGAGTGAAGAAATGGAAGAAATAGAATAAAAAACTTATAAAAAGTAAATAATGATAATAAACATAAAAAGTATAAAGGCATGAATGAGTAAATGAATAAAGTGAAATCAATTGAGAAGAAAAGAACTAATGAAGAATATTTTTTTTTAAATATGTAGCAAAAATATTGAACAAATAAATAAAAACATTGAAAATAAAGGATATATTGTAAATCGAAAAATGAAAGAAATTTTCAAGGAAAGAAAAGGTAAATAAATGAAAAAAACTATGAATGAATGAATGAAATTATTAAGAAGAGAATGAATAAATGAGTAAATGAAATATCCAATATAAAAAGGATCAGCAAATAAATGAAAGGAAAAAATTTTAAGAGAAATGAAAAGAAAAATGAATTGAAAGAATTGTACAAACATTCAAAAGTAAAAAATTCGATTCTAAGAAAAAATATAATAAAATAGAAAAAAACATTTGTTTGAGAAAATTTATGGTATTTTGTATCCGAAGGAGGAAAAAGAAAAATATCTTTATTTCTTTTCAAATGAAATTTAAGCTTTTTAAGTAGAGTGTAATTTGCAACATTCCGAACAAAATCCTTACTTCATCTCAAAAGAAGTTACAGATTATGAAAATTGACATTCAGCGATTTGTGTCTTAGAATTAACATATATATAATTTGTTATTTCTATTTTTACTGTTTTTTAAATTTTCTTTTACAAAGTCATTACCTTATTATATATTTTGTGTATGGTTCAATTCTTGATTTTACGCAAAATACAACAAATCAAGAAAACAAAGCAGCATAACTTGTTATTTGCACCTGCGACTTGGTTAAAATATATTATGATATTTATTATATACTGGTAGGTAAATGAATTAAGTTGTGTTGCTTTTTTGCAACTTTTTAAATATCTCTTTAGTTTGTAAAATTTGAGATTTTAATGACAAACTCGATAAATGAGTACAAATTGTTGATGTGAAGAACTTATCTTGAAAAACTATAATAAGAAGGCTCAAAGAAAAGATGGGCTTTGAAGCTATTGTTACAAAGAAGAATGTCAAAGAGAAATTGCATTTTACGGTAGAATAATGTAATTTTGATACAAAGATGATTTAAGATTTTGCTTTTGTAATGTTGCTCCAGATAGTTATCGTAGAAGATTAGTTGAAAAACTATTGCAAGAATGTCAGAAAACAACGTTTAAACATGGAAATTATGGAATAATGTTGTTTAAAGCTTTCTCATTATCTGGTTTTAGTAAACTAATTTGTGTTGACGAGTAAATTAATGTTGAAGAATACCTTAATATATTTGAGGAAAGACTACCACTAACTTGTGGTAAGCTCTTTTCTTCGGTAAATTATTTTTCAACATGATAACGCACCTCCTCATACTGTTAAATTAACAAAAAGGACTTTCTGAAAACTCATTACAGGTGATATTCTGATGTGGACAGATTTATATCTAATTGGAAATATTTGGAATATAATAAATCGAAAGCTGTCCGGTTAAATGTTTCCTAATAAAGATTCGCAATCAAGAATGAGTGGGAAGATATTCCTATTAAGAAATACAAGAAACTGAAAAGCAGTAAAATAATTGCTTTGCTCAAATAATCCCATAGTAAAGTTATCCCATATTAAAAAGGATGTAATATGCCGACATATTAAATGTCTTGTTTTGTATTTTTCTTAATTTTTCTCCAATAAAACAATAAATATGACCCAGTGACATTTTTGTCCACCAGAGTATCTAATGCTACTATTAAAAAAACAAAAAAATAGAAATAGATGAAAAAAGTTCCAGTCAATAATTCATAATCAATAGTGCTTCATCTAAGAAACTGCAACTAATAAGACTGGTATATGAAAACAAAAAAGATAGTTGTTAACGATCATCAAATAACAACCTAGGATTTGCGATAGCGATTGAAATTCAATAAAAAATAAATAAAGGTGAATATGCTTTATCATGGTAGTATAGAAGAAGAAAAAGAAGTCCAAGCAAATCACAAACACTCCCAGTTGGCACATATATCTTAGAAGAGTAAATAGATCTATCGTCTAAAATGACTGTGTTCAAAATATCAAAGATACAATATTAAAAATGTTTGAAATATTAACGCTCGGTTAATATGCATTATAGAATTAAATATAGAAATATCGAAGGTGTTCTGATTATTTTCAAATTAAAACTATCTCATTCAAGTCGTAAATTTATGTGATAATCTTGCTTTTATTAACTTCGTCATAGATTACGAAAATTATACCCAGTCTTCAGTAAACCAGTGAATTTCATCTGCTTTAAGTACTTCGCATTTTTCATAACTAATTGCTTAATGTTAGTTGTTATTTTGAGCTGAATATTTTCTGGATGCCTTTTTCCATCATGCTCAACTTAAGGGAATAATTTTATTCAAAATTTCACATAAAAACCTGAAACATTCGCATGATAAATTTATTCGAAGAGGAGTTAGTATCTGATTCTTTCTCTTCGAAAGAACATTTAGTGTGGGATCCACCTTTTCAAACTCACAACATCAAAAGGAGGGTGTTCCGCAAGGTAGCATCCTCTCCGTTACTCTCTTCTTCATCAAAATCAATAATATTGTAAAATGTCTAACCCCCTCAATCGACTGTGCTCTATACGTCAACGACTTCGTCATATACTATCGGGCCACTCATATGAACATAGTAGAGCGACAACTCCAACTAAACTTAAACAAAGTAAATAAATGGGCAAGAGAAAATGGATTTAAATTCTCCAAGTCTAAAACTAAATGCGTGCCTTTTTGCTCTCTAAGGAAAATTCACAATGACCCTGTCTTAAAAATTGATGAATCCGAAATACCAGTCGTTAACGAATACAAATTCCTCGGCATAATATTCGATAAAAAAAAACTTTCAATCATCCCACGCATAAAATACCTAAAAAACAAATCAACCCGTGCCCAACAACTTTTGCGAGTCGTTTCCCACACAGAGTGGGGAGCTGATAGTCAAACTCATATTAAGTTATATAGAACTCTTCTCCGCTCTCAACTTGACTATGGCATTTTCGTATATAGATCTACCAGGAAATCTTATCAGAAACAACTTGACCTTATTCACCATGAAAGCTTAAGACTGGTATTAGGAGCATTTAGAACTTCTCCAATTGACAGCCTATACGCCGAAGCTCACGAAGCACCTCTACAGATCAGAAGTGAAAAATTAGCCCTTCAGTATTATACCAAACTTAAATCTTCTCGATCTAACCCAGCATATGACTGCACTTTTGATCCAAAATACAGACAATATTTCGACCAAAAAGAAAAATCAATTTGACCATCTGGAGCCTATTCTCAAAGAATTCAGCATTCCACTAAATGATATCCATAAAAGCATCTTGCCACAAATACCAACATGGTTCATTAAAAATCCAAAAATGAACATCCAACTGAATCAACTCCATAAAACAAAGACACATCCCTTCACCTACCAAGAAAAACACCAAAATATCCTCCAACAGCATCCCGACTACCTATGTATCTATACAGATGGATCCAAAGACAACAATAAAACAGCATGTGCAGCAGTCATAAACAAAATAATAAAAACGAAAGCTCTTCCAATGGAAAGTTCTATTTTCACAGCTGAGGTATGTGCAACTGACTTGCCTCTAGACATTATGTCGAAAGAAAAACACAAAAATTCATCATATTCTCAGACTCACTCTCTGTCCTATTATCATTAAACAATAAAAAAAAACATAAGCACCCATTTATTATCAAACTACTTTTCAGACTACTCTCAACATCAAACAAAAAATTGCTTTTTGCTGGATTCCAAGCCACATTGGAGTAAGAGGAAATGATAGAGCAGACGGGGCAGCAAAATCGGCTTTAGACTTGACTCACGCCAAGTACAACATCCCAGACACCGATCTGAAACCTAAAATAAATAATTTCCCCCATAAAAAATGGCAACAACGCTGGAATAGAAATACCAATAATAAACTATTTCAGGTTAAACCCTTTTTGGGAGAATGGTGCCCAGCCTTCCGAAAATCGTGAAAAGAACAAGTAACAATAACGCGATTGCGTATTGGTCACGGCAGACTTACGCACTCTTTTATACACAAGCAAGAACAGCAACCACAGTGCTCGACATGCCAAACGCCCTGCACAATCAAACACGTTCTCCTTGAGTGTAAAGTTTTTAATGACACCAGAAAGCGCTATTTCCACGCAAATACCATGAAGGACTTATTTGAGAACGTCCACATGGATAATGTTTTGTCGTTCTTGAAAGAGACCGTATTGTACCAGAAAATATTGAGTTGGTTACAATCTTGAAAGCACAACAAACTAATCAACTGAAAGCAAATTATTGCTGAATAGAAATACCATTATGTTTATGTTAGTAGAAATAGTAGTGAGAAATAATAATTAAAAAAAACACTATCATCACTAAATAAACTAATGTCATATAGAAATACTTGAAAATAATTACTCGTATGCGAGTAAATGAGTTGTTTGGTTTTAGTATGATATCATTAAATTATGTGTTTACAAACCGTACATATGTGTAAACAGGCTTTGGCATTAAATAACCTATAGAGGTTGATATGCTATTAAATCCAACCAACCAACCAACCTGATTCCACAAGAAACAAAAGTGTCAGCAAAACGCAACAATACAGAAAAAAAAGCCTTAATTCCCAATCTTGAAGCAATTAAAGATATTCATAAGAGTCTTATTACTATTTGTTTCTAAAGACAGAACCAGAAAAATCTTGATAACTAGCTGACAAAAACGCACAACATTTTTGACTGTAAATATGTTCTCTTTCTATGTTTCTTAGTAAAGCAATGAAATATTTTCATAACACGTTGCATGGCACTCAAGAAAAGATGATGAAAATCACCTACATGTAGTTGATACAAAAACAGTAAATGACCAACTATTTTGGGGGTTACGGTAAAGAAAACGTCACCGAATCTTAAAAAAGAAAAAAAGATAGAAAAGAAACAAGCAAATAAACTATATCTTAATCTATGGGTAAGAAAGCTGTTCATTATATATATATATATATAATTAGAGAGAAAATATAAAGTATTCTGTCCGCTGACAAGCATTTCACCTATTTGAATACGCTACCAAATATAGCCCTCCTTTTTCACTTAATTAATCTGTAAAAGTTTCCCCATCATTTCTAAACATGAGTTCAGAGATAAACCTATGATAATGATTTTTAATAAAATCTCGTACTTTGAGCAAATGAAAAACAAGAATTCTTAAGATTAATGTTACAAAACTTTACTTAGTAACGTTATTAAGCAACATTCGAAATAGAGAGCATGTCATTTTACACCCGTTCTATTTTCTTTCGTTTTCTTTCTGTTTATTTTATTTCTTGACGAACACTATCCTATCGAAACAAATATTATTACATGTTATATTTTATCAAATTCTACAACATTAACTTTCTGTACCAATAAAAGTGAATGGATGCCGAGCAGTCAAGACATAAGTTGAAACCGATGCTAAATTCTATATAGTAAGTATATTTCCCAATTAAACATGATTTATTTTTGTAACTGAAATTCTAACTGTAGAGTCTGGTTATAAATATCAGCTAATAATATTTGTTTTGAATATATCATGGTTCAGTAGAAATAATGAATCCTGGAATACTTAGTTTCGATGTAATTTAAGACGAAAAATCGAGTAGGGAATTGCCGGCTACCACATACGCGTAAATGCAAAGCTCTTCTCATGAATTGAGGACTCCGGTAGCCGATGGGCGTATATGTAAATAAATATTTACGTAAAATTCCCCCGCTTACGCTGAGATGGATGATAACTTTGTGGTAAGATATCCGACTGGCATAAAGTCAGCTAGGTTTGGATCCCAGGTTGAAGCATTTCACGAATCTACCCACACTGAAGAGTTGTGATACAACGAAACAGTTTATCTGTGGATGACAATATATATATATATATATATATATATATATATATATATATATATATATATATATATATATATTAATGTGTGATGACAAGGTATTGTGTTTTAAAATGTAAAAAATTTCTTAAGTCAAATTTTCATGAAGATGTGGACACAATTGAGCAATTTCTATAATAAAGTGATGAAGTTTAGACAAAAAGACTGCTGGCGTTTTGATTTAGAACAGATGTTTCAGAGCCATTTCTCGATACTTTTTATCGACAATCTTGATAGATTTTCATCATTAGATGTGCAAATGCAGCATATCCCATTCTTACTAGATTCAGTTCTGTTCGATTTTTTTCTTGTTGCCTAAAGTTAATATATGATAAGATGTAACTTCTAGTGAACACAACAGATATAACTTCCCTACTAAACTGCGTTTGAGTTACATATTTTTCATGTACTGAAACAAAGCATGAAAAGCCAATAATGATGTATGATTTTCTTCCACCTTTAATGAGAAAAAATACGCCATTATTTAAAGTCTACCGCTAATATAACATATATCAAAAGCAATTTTTTGAATGAAGTTAGTTAACAACAGCAGAAAAATGGAACGGGCTTTTTTGTCCACCTAAGTGAACTTAAAAATATTAATATATCTATTTCGCTTTTTCATTTCATTTCTTAAAATGCACAATATTCAGTAGTTTTGGAAATATTTTATTTATCCTAAAATATTTCTCTCTCTCTCTCTCTCTCTCTCTCACACACACACACACACACACACACACACACACACACACGATCAATTACGAATATATTTATATATAACCCCAGTTTTCAAACCCAGAGCAGTATCAGCAAAATAAAATGCCTATTTGAATTAAAAGTGTCCTTAAGACCCTTTTAATTTAAGTAGGTATTTTTTTTTAAGTAATTTTTCTTGTAAGTTTATTTTCTCACCATATCTCGATCTATTTTTTCATTTTTCGACCTCATTGCATTTTATGATGCTCATTAGTACTCTTTTCTATATCTTGCTGTGAAGTGAATATAATTCATTATTAAAATGTTTAAAGTGTCCAACCGACTTATTCAGAGGTCATAATTTATTTTTTATTCAAGAAAAGAATAGCACTCAAATTTTACTTCTTTCTTTTTATTTTTATGGGAATAAAAACTGAGCCGCATAAAAATGAGTGTGGCTTTAAGAGTAAATCAGTTGATCTAAGAAGCCCTCTTCCAAAATGAGATCCTGATGGTAGGAGTTGATCTACCCGAACTCAGAAAATTAAACATGTGGAGCGGTAAATAAAATAATTTACATAAATTCAAAATTCTCCAAAAAGTCGTTTAAAATGTTTTACTGAGAGAATTAGATGTCGGCAAGGCCTAAATTTCAAGCTTTGAAGTTAAGTTTAAGAGAAAAATGTAAACTGGTGACGAGAAAAACTTTAGCCTTGTTATTTAATTTAACTCGAAAACTACAGGTATACGCAGCTCGTCAAGTAAAGACAGTCTATTTTGGGGAAGGAAAATTTTAGAACTTTTGGTGCCTTGCGACTGTATCCAGACATAAAAATGCAGTGGAAGTAAATCGAGACAGAAGACTCGTATAGGAAACACTTAGACTGTTAGTTGTCAACAATGACTTCCACCTTCCGGCAGCACCTACACACAAGTTAGCCTAAAACATTATAGCCAACATTACTTTGGATCTCGTTGATCTAAGCGAAAGAGAGTAGGTTTACTTTTCTAGGCACCGTCACCGAAGCATGCATCCTAAAAGGATCATTCCAGTTTGAAAGCAGTTTAAGGATTTGCTACACGATCATCAATCAACTTAGACAACAAAGAGCTCGAAGCCACAGACCAATTAATTTAATCAAAATACTCAACGGGGAAATTGTTTAGCACACTACCAATGTTATGGAGCGGTTGCTCTGACACTGGTTTGTAATAAGAGGAATAAACACAGTTGAAAAATTCATAAAATTTATTTCAAGAAATGTTGACGTCTAAAGAGAAAAAGAGTGAGAGAGAGAGAGAGAGAGAGAGAGAGAGAGAGAGAGTAAAAGTGTCTGAATAAGGAAAAGTCCTTTTATAAATTTCCTCTGTGATACATGTGGAAACTAAAGGAAGAAAATCATTTAGTAAAGTTGCTCTATGACATGTGTGGAAAAATAGAAGAAAACGTGTGCATGCATTAAAAATGGAAAGAGGATTTTGTTAAAAGTCCTTAAGTGTCTGTGTATGTGCACGGCTAGTTAGTAAATACAGTCCCGCACGTTACATTACAAAGCTGATTTCTATCAGGCCGAAGTGATGTAAACAAAAAACAAAAAAATAATCCATTAATAGCCGCATATGAAATTAACATAAAAAAGAATTAGCTTTAAAAGATTGAACTGAGAAAATAATATAATCATGTTATTATTCCTTTCAGCATTAAAACGCATATTTACGAATCATAAACCGCTGTTCGTTACCTTGCTTTTGTGATTTTCACACGCCTATACGCCCTGTTTTATTCCGCACAAACTGGTATTTTTTTCTTCAGAAATGTAATAATAAAAGGTTGTAAACAAACAACAACAACAACAAAAATAGTTATTAGATAATTATGCAGTGATACAAAACTTGTAAAAAAACAAACTTAGCAACAATTTCTCTATAAATGAATTTTCTTTTGACCTTTGCCTGTTCTAAAAACATTTTACTGTTTGTTTTCGAATTTCATCCGATGAAAGCTTTTATTGACTACAATTTAAAGTTCCTTTTCCGTGTGTTGTTCACAAATAAAAATATATTTTGGAGAATAAATTACCGAAATTCTTTCTGTGGAATCACTTATAGTGGATTCATTATGTCCTGCAATAAATCTATCAGCATAATCAAGTTATAACAGGAGAAGCACAAACAAACTCTGATATTTGGCTAGATGGAACCGTAAGTCTTTCTCGAGAAAGTAAGCAAAAATACTACTTCTCTCTGGCTATCGTTGCCTACCATAACCAGGAAACACATAACGTACTTGTTAATACATGTACGTTATGTGTTCCCTGATTATGGTAGGTAGAAAATGAAGGATGACCTCTTTGTTTGTAATGTTGTTGTTTCAGTAACTCTTTTAGAATTGAGTATGGGAGTTATTCCACCACATTTTGTATGTAGTTTGGAAAAATTTCTAACATGCTAAATCTTGTAAGTTTAGCATTGTGTCCATGTATAAGCCACTGTGGTAACGGTAACAGGTTTCTATCACACTGGAGTTGAACGTGAAGATTTCAATCAATACGAATACATTCTTTTATTGTGTCACGTGGTCTACCACTGAGAGGAGAGAAGTAAGGAATTTCCCCTACCCCTCCGTGTTTGAATTAACAGGCAGCCAAAGATTGACCGTTAAAAAGAGGAATAGGAATGTAGGTCAGTTCCTCGCGACCGAAGTAAGAAATCCAGGTCAGAATGAAAGCCAACAGATGTTTGCATTCTGTGACCGGATGGATAAAGAAGGGGACGGATAGTAGTCCGAATGAATCGCCTGACAGGAGGAAGAAAGAAGAAAGAGGCTAAATGATTGGCTAGAACCCTAAAACGGAAGTAGCACCCTTTTTCGTCAGCGGAAATAGGGATAAGGAAATCAGTTTTGGAACGGAGGTCGCGATGAACAGATAGGCGAGTCTCATGCCAAGACTCCGGGTGAAGAAGCGAAATAGAATCTTGGACAAGAAGAACTGGTGTCTTCTAGCCAAGGCTGTAAAAAAACTCCGCTAGCCCATGAAATAGAAAATACTCTCAGAAGGAACCCGTCAAAAGCTAAGTACACATTAAGACTATCTCCCTCCATCCTTCCTAAGTACTGCTATTACATATTCTCTCTCTCTCTCTCTCTCTCTCTCTCAATTTAAAGAAGGAAGAAAGAAAAGAATAAGGAAAAAAGACATTTGTATTTATGTACTATCCGCTGATAATATAGCTACCACATTAAATACGTGTGTCCGCGTGTATTAAAAACTTTGTTATATTTTAATGTCCCCACGTGTTGAAATTTATTCATTGTGTTGTCTGCCCATCAAGTTGTCTTTTGCATGTTCCCTTTCAGCTTCGTTCGGCTCATGTTATTCTCGCTAAATTGTCCGGTTCGCCTTTAAAAATATTATACGGGAAACTGTAATTGTTGACTACGATAAATAATAACATTATATCTAAACCTAGAGGTCCATATATTCCATTATCCTAGGGGTAGGAAGAGGTAGTGGATTAGTGGGTGTGTGTGTAATGTGAAATTTGGAAACCCCTTGCCAGCGGCGGTCAGTCTAGCCCCAAATTAACCCCAACATAATCTGCCAGTTTCCCTACGCCCAAAAAGGGAAACTTAACTGGAACTTATTCTACGAGGGATCAAGTGCCTGGCTGCCTCGTCTTCACACGTGCAAAAAATAAACTCCCGTCTTGGGATAAATATTTTTAGGCCGCGTCACAATTGATAGTAAATGTGTTTTAGGGTCAAAAACTATTCTATAAATTAGAATATAATCTTCCGTTTTAAAACCTTTTTTCTTCCAAATGATTAAAATCCTTTATAGTGTCAGCTGAAAGAAATTCTTGTAATACATCTGGTTGATGAATAATCCGCCGGAGTTTCGGAGACTTTCTTAATTCTCTAGTTGTCGGCAAAAGAGATGGTTTTCTTATTTTTTTTCTGAATGGGTTGTGAGAATCAGATGTAGATTTCAATTCAGTTTGTTTCGACTTCATTTCAAAATAAATTTTTCATCAAAATGTTTGATACAGAGAACTGAAGTTTTAGTCGGAAAACAATCATTACGGTTAACAAACTTCTACCATTTCTCGTGGAGATCGGATTTTACAAGAGGAAAAGAAAATGTCGATACTTTTTCTCTATTGATATGATATCCACAAGAACAGCCAAATGCAACACATTAGTTAACCATTTTTGTTAAACATAATATAGCGAAAAACTTTGAAAATTCAAAGTTTAAATGCAATTGATTATGTGCTTGCTAATTTACCAAACAGCATCTAAAACAAAACAGGACTTATAGGCATTGTAATTCACAGCCATTTATAATTTGTGGATTAGGAAAAGACAAAGTGTAAATATGCGTTTTTATGTTGAAAGGAATAACAATAGCGTCGGATAAATCCTACTAGCATGATTATGTTATTTTCTCTGTTCAATTTTTAAAGTTAATTCACTTTTTAGGTTAATTTCATAAGCGACCAAAAATGGGTTATTTTTATTTATTTGTATATTTATTTACATTACTTCGGCCTTTTTGAAATCGGCCATATTTACTGGTTGGCCGTGATATGTGTGTAAAAAAGAAATTCTAACTACTTGTGTCCTTTGTTGTGGAACCTGACACAGCATCAAAACGTATGTCTCAGTGAGAGATATAGATCGAAAGAAAGAGATCTTCGCGCGTTTGCGCTTACATACTGGGAGGCGTTGCTATGGTAACTAATTGTGATGTCTCTTCGTGGTAAATTAAGGAACCTAGGGAAACCAATCCCACAATACACCTAGTGGTAAGTGTATAAACTAAGGGAGGGTAATCTCGCAGCAAAGCAGCGAGTAAGATGACTAGATTGAGCAAGAGTGTGTGAAATAACAACTTGGGTGGTGTAATGTTTAGCAAGCTAAACTAGCAAACCTTCACTCATTAGGTGCCCCCTTCATTCGGCCTTGTGCCACATCGAAGCAAAAAGCTTCGCACATTACTGACAATGAACAGCAAACGTAAGCTGTCCTCAGTTGACTGTTGTATAGCAGCGGATCCTGAACGACTTAGCAGGGCTGAAGCAAACTGGCTTCCTCAGCATGCTTCTTCTTTTCAGGGTTGACTGCTTATAAAGGATGGTTGCATATTAAAGGATGTCATGTTCCTTGATAAGAGAAAAAAATACTCCGAGAGTAAAGTAGGTATTTCTGTTAAATTTGTAATTTTTATTTTGAAAAGTAGCAAACATTTTACCAAGAATTTTAACATTCTTAAATAGATTTCAAGTTCGCAAAAGTATTTTTCGCTATTTTCTTTTCAATACTATTATACTATAATAAAAAAAATTTTTAATCTAGATTTTGCAATCCTTTTAAAAACGTGATGTTAAAAGTTTGTGACTTGTTAAAAGGAAGAACTAAAGATTTAAATCAATTTTTTCTATAATTAATCAGGTGAAGATTAATTTAGAATGCTTGAGAAACTAGATTACTCTGTTGTTTAGTAATAGTTTATTACTAACTAATTTCTATTTTCTTACAAGTGAAACCAAAATTCAATATTCAACTACAATATACGCTAAAGCATTGCTTTCATGGCTGTATTAACCAATAAAGAAATCCGAGCTTAAGACACCAAAAAAGAAAGGAGCAGTACGGTACCTCAAAGATATTATACCTTGTACTGACCATATATTTGCAATAAAAATGATAGGCTTGTGACAGTCTCCAAGTCAAATGTTTCACCACATCTAAAATTAGAATTACCCCGGCCAAGAAAAAGAACCAAGCATGTCATCATTTTCAACAATAATTTTTTCCTATTTGCAGTCTAGATCTAGTGGGTCTGGAATAGCGATTCCCTGATATATAGAAGAGGTTCGACCGAAAATATTTTCCTGCTGCTTTGTTATATTTCACTATTCAGTGTATCAAGTGCTAGAAACAAGACAATAATGTAGACAGAGGACTGGAGCACATGTTGTCAGTTTAATATTTTATTAGCGACTACTACATGTGTACAAATATAAGGCGGTGGGTGGTTGCAGAGCAACCAGATGTCTAAGGTTGTGGTAGGAGTTGTGTGGGTATATAACAGCTTCAACCCCTGAAGCACATTATCAAACTCGAATTTCATTTGAAACACCGAGTTTTATCCTCAAAGGAATTCAAGACATGTAAACACGACATGTAAGACATGTAAACACGAAAAAAAAAAAAAAAAAAAAAAAAGAAGACCAAGTACACCATATACGTATGCAATATTAATACACAAAAAACATATTTGTGAATTCTTGTCAAGTACCAAAACATATAAAACACACAAAGAAAACATCTGTTCAATTCAACGTCCAGTTATTCTGTTTGCATGTTTTATTTATATATCATTTCATCATGAACCTTTTATAACATTTACTTGGAGGTCTCCTCTTTTACAATATTAAGAGACATTTTCTCACAGTAATCCGTCACTCTAATTCACACTACCCTCGTAACTGGCTAATTTAAAATGATAAAAAATGTTTAATCCATTTTGTTCGCTAATATTTTTCGAATACCAAGCCCCTTTTTTAATACTCTTTTAGGGAGAGATTGCCAAAAAGAAAAATCTTTTATATTATACACATTTTAAAAATTCCCGAATGTCTGTAATTATTTGTTTCCTCATCTCGTTTCTCACTATTAGCTCGAACTCTTTCAAAGTCAATGAAACATGTCTATTTAAATGTATGGTAAGATGAGGATAGCGTGAAGAAACTGGTAAGTTCCACGATTAAATTACTTTATATGTACAACATAAGAGACAGCTATTTTAACTATATGACTTTATTGTGTAATTAAATTAAAAGTAGTCGTCTTAAGTTTAGAGAAGGGAAAAGGGGAGCAATGCAAATGGCATCTTGTAGTATCATTTGCCCCGACTGCTTTGTTAAATGAAAACGTATTCATGTTGTTTTAAAACCTGTTTTGATGTAGGGAAAAGTTTTTTTTTAAATTTTTCTGCGACTTCCTTTCAATTAAAGAAAAACTTTGAAATTTAACTGTAATCGCAAACTAAAATGGAAAAAAAAATCTTGCTTTAAAGGCAGGCCTTTAAAGCATCATTTAATTTTTTTTATTTCAAAATCATTTTGATATTTCTAACTTTTTTAAGCACATATAAGAAATGTTTTTAGGTTAATATATTTCAACTTCAAAGTTGTTTACATTATTACAGCAAATTTTAAAATTTAATGCTACATGGATTTGTTTATCGCTGTATTTGCTATAATCTAAATATTTAGGAAAAACAAAATAAACCAAAAACAGTTAAATATATTTCAACTCAATATTCTTTTTATTTTCTCACCAAGCAGGATACCGAAGGATGGTGAGCATTAGCGACTCTGTCTACACATAGTGTGTTGTCCAAGCAGCCATCTTGTCATTTAAAACTACCTTTTTTCTCGTGAGGCGCCAGTCATTCATTGGGGAAGATAACTTTCCCTTTTTAGCCTTTTGATCGTATGCTGTATTTATCCTACGTCCCACCAACGTACGAATATGGCACAAGGCCGTTTTTAAGGTGGGTCCTGTCGCAGGGCCGTAGCCCAACGCGATAGGCAGTTCCAAAAATGCCTCGGACCCCGTCGGCATCCCCCTTTTCGGGGCGCCTCAGGCGCCGGGCGATAAACCCAACCCCTCCGAAGAGGGTTAAAGCCTGGGGGGACGGCCCCCTGAGGCCAGAGGTGATGTATCCAGTGGTGGAACACACCCGACCGAACCGTGCAGCACGCAATCACAGCCGGTCGAGAGCGCCCTACCACAGGACACAAAAGAACGCCGCTAAGAGCGTGCCTTTTGATCGTATGACTTGTTTCGGGAATTTACTCGCAATTTATTGAGTTTTCTCCGAACACACCTAATGGTAACTGACCAGCAGAAATACCGATCACTCGTAAAGTTCGTTTGGATATGGGCGTTATCATCCACCCTCCTCCTAAACATTCCCAAAAAAGGAACATGGAGATGGAGAAACAATTTACCGAACATCGTGGATCAGGGAAACGCATATATGTACCAGGACAATCCATATTTGCTAAAAACTACCACAATGGCAAAGAAAAATGGATTTACGGACGTATTCTACATCGGTCTGAGAAGTCATATATGATATAGATATTGAGTCTACAGTTTGTGCTCGACATGCAAACCAATTACGATCCTCTCACCTTTCAGAGACCATATCAAACTTCATCTTACTGCTTGATATCCAATTGGACAATTTCTAACTTCCTTCACAATGTTTCCAAGGTATACCAAAGGATAATCATAGGACTCAAACTGAATGTCCACTTTGGAAATCGTATAGACTTCGGAGAAAACCCAATCAACAGCAAATAAATTCCTGAAACAAGTCATACTATCAAAAGGCTAAAAAGGGGAGGTTATCTCCTCTATCAAATGATTGACTCTTCACGGGAAAAGGGTAGTTTCTGACTACAATATCCCAGCTTGGATAGGATGTAGTTTGTGTACCGGTCATGTTCCTGGGTGCTCAATTTCGTAATTAATAGACGAATTTTTCAATGTTCATTTTTCCGTGAAAGTTCGTTTTGAAAAATATCTATCTATTGTACCCCGAAGCAAAAGTTTTTCCACTTTCAGAGTCGTAACGGAATCTCGTTTATGGGTTTGCTGTTATCCACAGAATTTGTATTCAAATTCTTTTATTCTGGTATAATTTCCAGTTGCTGGTTGAACTGTTGAGTCATCATAGTTGTTGTGACCTTTGAAACTGTTCTTGTTGATTTAATATTTCTTTCAGCTGGTCTGTTGATATCGCTAATTTGGGGGAGTTTTGTGCATCTCATCCTCGTCGCTAAAAAATGTGTTATAACCCAAATATTTAGGAACTACAAAATATTCAAACAGTTGAATATATTTTCAACACAACAATATTCTTTTTATTTTCTCACTAAGCGGGATACAGGAGGATTGGTGTGGATTAGCAACACTGTCTACACATTATGTCTTGTCCAAGCAACCACCTTGTTGTTTGAAACTACCTGTTTCCCATGAAGAGTTAATCATTCGTTGGGGAGATAACTTTCCCTTAACAGTCTTTGTAAATTGTAAAACCTAATGTTTCTAACCATAAGATGAAATCTTTTAACTCAAAACAATAGAAACAGATGTACAGCGTATAGATATCAAAGATAGGAATTATGCTTTTAGGCTGTGTTTTAACAGAGGCATCTTAATTTATCAGTCTACATTTCTCGTTGCTCAGTATTTATCGTAAGTCGGAACCTGGTTATAGAACGATATTCCCAAAATGTATCATACATCTTGAAAAATGTTTTAAGTGCTGTGGTTTTAGATTTTGTACTTTTGTTGTATAGCAGTTTTTTAAGTGAAGTAAAACCATTAACTGTTTTAGAAGAGAACAGCAAGCTGTCGAAAACTTGTCTATTTCTTTCATCAACTGCAAAAGTAAAAAAAAAAAATAACAGAAGAAATGAGTACTGCTAGTGTTTTGTTTTGGATTAATTTCATCACAGATGTTTGCTGCATTGGAACATATCCAGCTGATATATTTGCATTTATATTTTATGAACTTTATGCAGAACAGCGTGAAGGAAATACACAACAGAAAACTATCTATTTTTTTTTTTGTCAGGTTCATAATGTCCAGTTTAGAAACCTCTATTTTATGGTTTCTATTTCAGTAATAGGGAGAGTCATTTTCACAAGTCCATGTTTCTTTATCAGATATTTTTGGAAACAGTTCCGTACATTTACTTCATTCATCAAAGAATAATTCTTATGGAGAGCACTTCATGAACCAATTTGTTAACTACGAGAAAAATGACTGTTCGGAAAAATGTTTTACTCTTAGTTAAACATAAAACTATCATTATATAAAAAAGAAAACGTTACTCATAAACATGGTACAAAAATGTAAGGAAACAATTTTTTGTTCCTATACAAGCATACAACAAATAAGCTTTTTTCAAAACACATTTATGAAAGCACTGTGATCTGAATACATCAATATAATGTTTAAACTATGACGTCTTTATATTTATGCATTACTTGTTTCAAGTGAATCTATATATTTTTAAAATCTATTTTTGCTTCTCGTATAAAAAAGAAAACTTCAAAGAATATTGATATTCTAGCTAAAAAATCTAAACCTTTTTAATGGCAATTTCCCCCTTAATGAAACTTGATGAAATTGTTATTTATAAAGCACCTATATTTTATTATCATCTTTGTATTATTAATTCCAGTTTTCATTTGGTGAACCAGAGAAATTTATGGTTAAACTGTAGAAACTGCCATATAGCATTCAATAGCTTACATAATTAACGCGGGTCAAATGTTAGTCATTATTAAAGCAAACATTCTTATTACAATGATGACACTTTCGAATAAATATACTCTCTCTCTCTCTCTCGGTGGGGGGCGTGGTGTAATGTTTTATCATCGTCGGAAGCGGGCACAGTGACTCGGGTTCGAATCCTGGGCAAGGCTGTTTGCATTTCACATTGCTCTAAGACCCTAGGAAAAGACATGAAGTAGTAGGATAGACTGGGCTATTTAATCTTGGTATGGCACCCGGTCAAAGAGAAGTAAATTTCTGAGTTCAAACTTGTTAAATTCTGCTTCAAAAGTTGACCTTGTGTCACAGCCTGCTCATGCAAAGGGGTTGGGAAATATATACATACTCTCAGACAAAAAATATGAATAAATGATAATTAACAAAATCTGATTGAAATGCTAAATCATTTTGCAGCGCCCTGTCAATGATGTTTCAGGATCTGCTCAATATTTTCTTGAGAGCACTTTTGTACATGGATTTCAGCAGCTTGTGTATGAATATATATATGCATAAATAACGTGTGCGTGTGTGTGTGTGTGTGTGTGTGTGTGTGTGTGTGTGTGTGTGCGTGCGTGCGTGTGTGTGTTAACAACTTTCTTCATATATATCTCTGTATGTATGCGAAAGATTATGTGTATTCAAGAATGCACACACACACAAATACACGTATATACTTAATTAGCAGGAACTTAGGCTAAAAGGCCATTAATGCCTAGTCACAGGCAAAACGATGACCGTACTCATTCACTTGTCGAGTGTACTCTTTAAAGACTATTCACGTTTGAAATAAAATTGCTTAAGTGCTCGCTTTGCATTCCAAGAACAGAAATCTTTATAAGGATTCTTCAATCCAAACTTTTACACAATTTTGAATGAGACAATATAGTGTGTGCATTTTCCTTAAATGCTTTATTTCCATTCAAATCGAAAACTTGAATTTTATCGTCCCCGCTGAAGTAAAGAAACCAACTCGGAAATTCAAAGGAAAATATGGCGAAATCTTTTACATTTGAATCGGTTATAAATTAAAATAAGTCATGTAAAGAATTTAAAAGCAAAGTTAGTGATAGTATTGAATAGAACTAGCTTTCCTTGTTATCTTACATCTTGTTTAACATCTATACGAGCATAGTTCCCATCATAAATTACGGGGTTATTTTAGTATAAGTTTGCATCTGCTTGTTTATTTTAGGCAGAGAATCACTTGACTAAAATCCTTTAAACTCATTGAAAGAAAGAAAGAAAGAAAGAAAGAAAGAAAAGACATTAAATTGAGAGAGAGAGAGAGAAAGACTTAAGTAGCTTTGTCAGCCTGTAAAAGATACAAATATATTTGAATATTCAAGATGTACTTTTTTAGAAAATGAAATAAATAACATTTATATCTATTTACTTTAGCATGAGTAATATATAATGTTATCATAACTGAATTCCTTGTTACTCTGTTGTGATACACAGTAGACTAACAGATAATCATAGGTGATTTTGATGCACACTGAGGGATCCATCCGTCTGGCCTTGTGCTTAGCTTACTAAATGACTGCTCTGTAGCGAAAACAGGTTGCATTATCTCTCTCTCTCGCTCTCTGTCACTTTCTCTCTCTCTCTCTCTCTCTCTCTCTCTCTCTCTCTCTCTCTCTCTCGCCTTCCATCTGTGTATATATATATATATATAGAGAGAGAGAGAGAGAGAACGCACCCTGTTCTCCCGATAGAGAGAGAGAGAGAGAGAGAGAGAGAATGAGAGAGAGAGAGAAAACAAACATACAAGGATAGAGACAGAGACATGATATTTTGATGGAATGGGTCTGCTCTAGTCAACTTTCCCTAGTTATACTCCTTTTAATGGAACTCACGGTAGGCCGAGGTCTATTATAGAAGTGTGTCTTTTTCGGACAGAACAAAATAATAATCTGACAACTGTGTTTATAAGGTGTAATTTTCTTCATGTTGTTTTGTGGTAATTCCTTCTTTTTTATTTATAACAATTTATCCAATATAAAGCATATCAAAATAGAGCATATTCTGTGCATAGAAAAACTGAATGAAGATCCGTATGCATCTGAAGTGAAAAGGGAATATCAGTACAGGAAAATTTCACTTAAAAATTTGATTGACGAATTAGTGTTCAAACAAACTACGCTACCTATAAAAGTACTTTTCGTCACTAAATTACAAACTCATATCAGACTGTACGACGTATGAATTGGCCTTCGGCACCCCGGAAAAATATCTTATGAAAAAGAAAAATATAATCTTCTTACGCTTTTTTCTCGCCACCACTGAATTCCTACAATGACTAGACAAGCTAAATAAAAACTACACTGGTTTACAAAGAAATCGAGGCAAGCACAAAAATACCCGTTTTTACCTAATTTGAAGGTGCTGAATTCAAATTTGAAATCCGTTTTTACTCATCACCTCTAGTTTTTTAGATATGCATAGTGTGCATTTTGTGCATATACAGTACATAAAGGAGTATAGGAATTCAGGGTTAATTCTAATATTGTGAGATTTATGGCTTATTTTTTAGTTATTATGCACTAAATGTAAGTGATAGCATTACATTATATATATATATATATATATATATATATCAAGACGGATTTTGACAGTTAAGGCAGCAGGTCTCAATCTACACACTGGCAGTCATTGGAAGAGGTTGTCTCGCAGGCGGCGCGGGAGGTTGGTGTCCCTCAACTCTTGTATTACACACCTTTTAGGTTACTAAATATTAGTATTACATTTTCAAATGCACATTTAGTTTTACTTTGTTATATTTTCAGATTCTCCAATGGCTTCAAGCACGTCAAAATGTCGAGGATGCCTCATTAAGGCCAATTCTTTCTACTACGTGTGTGGGGACTTCACAACAGTTGCACAGCGTCGAACCATCACTTCCCTCCTCAGAACCACCTACTTTCACTATTTTGACTGTAAAATTGGTGATCAGGACAAGTCTTGGGCTCCACACATCTGTTGTAAACCCTGCTACAATGGACTAACTGCATGGTTTAATGGCAAGAAAGCGGCTTTAAACTTTGCAGTCCTGATGGTTTGGAGAGAGCCGCGAAACCACACAGAAAATTGTTGTTTGTTTTTTTTGTTTAACTAATATAACTGGTTTCAATGCATCTTCCAGGAAAAAGATCAAATATCCCAACCTTCGATCTACTATGAGACCCGTTCCTCATTCTGATGATCTTCCTGTACCCATACCTCCAGTAAATAAGGATATTCTTTCCTCATCAGATGAAGAAATGCCTTCAAGGGAGGATTCTGCCGAGTCAATATCTTTGGGAGATATTGAGTCTACATATTCAGGAACAAGTGGCAATGAACCACACTGGATCACGCAAGAAGACCTGATTGATCTTGCTCATGATTTGTATCTGTCAAAACAGCAGTCAGAGCTCTTGGCTTCTCGGCTTAAACAGTGGAACCTAGTCCAGGAAGATGTAAGGATCGCCAGTTTCAGGAATCGGAACAAATAAGGTCATTGGTCTTCTTATGGGTATGCAAGCTGGCTTCACAAAGTAATGTTGTTTTCTCTGTCTCTGGGATAGTCGAGCTGTATCCCAGCATTACAAGTAGAAAGACTGGGGGTCTAGAAGCACTTTTGTTCCTGGCGAACACAGCCTCATGGAGAATCCTCAGGTGGACATGAATAAGGTGCTTCTTCCCCCTCTTCACAACAAGCTTGGTTTGATGAAGAATTTCGTGAAGGCGCTGCACAAAAATGGCGCTGCCTCCCAACACTTGTCTACTGTGTTCCCAAATCTTAGTGCTGCTAAGCTCAAAAAGGGCATCTTTGTCGGACCTTAGATCCGAGAAGTGCTGAAGGATACTGATTTTGAGGAGCTTCTTAACTTAAAGGAACTGAGAGCATGGGAAGCATTCAAGTCAGTCTGTAGTGGCTTCCTTGGTAAGACACGCGTACCAGATTACCAAGCCTATACTGAGAAGTTGCTAAAGTCTTACGAGGATATGGGGTGCCGAATGTCACTCAAGATTCATTTTCTCCATTCCCACCACAACTTCTTCCCGCCAAACCTAGGAGCTGTGACTATTATGCATGAAGAAAGATTCCACCAAGACATTACGAAGATGGAGAGCAACTATCAAAGCAAATGGAACCCCAGCATGATGGGAGACTTCTGCTGGATGCTCTTGCGTGACATCCCGGAGGCAAAATACACCAGATCTTCTAAGAAAACACACTTTTCCCTGTCTGTGGTACTATGAATTGTATAATTGTGTCATCCAAGTATATTGATTCAATCAGTGTTCTTTATCTATCCTGTTTTTTTCTGTTATAAGTTGCTGCAACTCTTGAAATATGCACATATATTCTCTGTTTATACTAAAATGAGACTATTTAAAAGCCAGAAAACTAGAGGTGATAGAGCAAAACTATTTATAAATTTGAATTCAACACACCCAAATTAATAAAAAAAAACACCTATTCCCATTCTTGCCTCAGACCCAAAATTTATTTTTGTAAACCAGTGCTATCAATTTGTTAACGCTACTGCTGAACAGTATCACTAGTGGTAAGTTATATAATCGTTTCATAAGCCCAGGTAAAGATAAAGAATAAAATTCCTGGTCACTGAGGGGGAAGGTGTGATGGTCTTAACGGATTCAATAAGTCACTACAGCTATCAGGGGAGGGAGCTATGTACAGTACAAACATATCATGTCAACAGGAGCCTGAATAACAGCACTTACCGAAAGACCCGGCTAGAATTGTGAACCTTTGTGGAGAGATACTTCTTTCTTTCGATTTTCAAAAACAGCATGCTATGAGCACCTTTTTATATTGCGAAACTGAACCTAAGTTGAGAGTGAATCAGAGTAAAACCGAATTTCTTTGCTTAATTGTACCTCATGTATGATCGATTGCAATAAAACTCATCAAGGCCAATTCTTTCTACTACGTGTGTGGGGACTCGTATATCGAGGCAGACCTACAGCAGGTCTCACACTTGTTAGAGGAAGGACTTATCGAACCAAACTCATCTCCTTGAAGAGCACAATCTGTTATTGTAAGAGATGAGTTTGACCGCCATAAAAAAGCATGTGTGTAGACTATTTCAATACTGTCAATATATATACAAAATTGGATGCGTATCCCGTACTTGCAACTTATCGAGTCTTCTCTACTTTTAACTTAAAAGAACTTATTATTAAGTACTCCTGTGCCAGGATGACAAGCCATTTCTTGCTTTTGAAGCAAACAGACTTCAATGCAAGTTTACTCGGATAGCGTTTGAGGCAACAAACAAGTTGCAACATTCCAACGGGATATTGATAAATTTGTCGCGAGGAGAACCTTGTCAATATATTCACGTTCCTTGATATCACCATAGCAGGGAAAGACCAAGCGGATTTTAATAGATGTGTAAACAGTTTCCTGAAATTTGCTCCGTGCTGATAACTCACTCGGAATGAACCCAAATCAAGACATTCAGCGAATAAGATATCTAGGCAATATAATTGGTTATGAATAAGTCCAGACTACAACAACTTCTTGACTTGGAAATACCCACTAAAATTCCAGCCCTAAAACAATTTCTTGATAAAGCATTCCGCACCTTAAAAAAACTGCGCGTGAATATTACAGTTCACTGGTCTGATGACACCCTGCCATGCATAATAGACTACGATGCTTCAGATATTACCATATCAGGGTTTTCGGACTATTGTATTCATCTTTATTGTTATATTCACAACGTTTCGGCCGATATGTCCTCCAGCCTTCTACAGGTGTTTGTCGAATGATTTTTTGAACACTGAAGAATTAGACGCCGTAAGGAATCAGCACATATGTTGGGTTAAAGTAACCAGTTGAGAAGACCAAGTATAGTGATGAATACAATATGGGAACCAATAATCAAAAAAGGTTAGATAAAAAAGATTTGGAATATGAGCTCGGGAAAAAATCATATATTGTAGTAGTAACTGTAGCGATGTGAGAACATTAAGTTTTTAAGTCCCAAAAATTCACTCTGAACTGTCCAGTTGGACACATAGTGTAACGGTTGTAGGCGTTGGTTCCCTAAGCTTCTAAGGACAATCATCTGGAGGTTGCAGGTTCAATCCTGACTTCAGGCGAGTTACAATAGAGAAATACTTAGCACTTATACCCGATTATGGTTAACAGAATCAAAACCAGTGACCGTGTATGAGATACAGGAAGTGATTCGAAGTTCCGTGTAGGCTCCCGAGTTCGACAAACACATGAAGAAGGTTGGAGGACATATCGACGGAAATATTCTGAATATAATTATCCGAAAACCCTGAACGATAAAATTCATTAAGCTTCGTCTCAAAAATTCAGACGACTAATTACCATATCAGGCACTTTAAATCAGTCTGAGTAACCCGTTGCATTCTTGTCACAAATCTTAAATAAACATAAACCTCATTACTCTCCAAATGAGAAAGAACCAACTTATGCAATTATTCTAACGCATAAAGCCATTTTTTTAAATTTCTCATCACAGATTTAATTTATTATTTAATTCGGGGATCATTAGGAATTCAGACTTCGCATCTTTCCCATTTTTCAATGTTCGTCATTAAGGATTGCGATAAATGATATTACGAAAATAATGGCTTTATTGGCTTTATTTTCATTGGGTGTTTTTCGATTAAATGAAGTTTAGCATTGTTAGCTGAAGAACAGTATTTTTCAAATCTACATTTCTAAATTATTATAATTTATTTGTTATTTATTTGTTATGCTTCCTTCAGCGTCTTCCCTTTTTTACAATCTCCAGTCATCAACCTTTATTTAAAAAAACAAAAGAAAAAAGAGCCTTTGCACAGAAGCTACGTACTGTTAATACAATATCTATGTTCAAATCAAGTTCAAATTCATCCAATAGTTTTGCAAAATGCCTTCTTAGATTCTTTTTCTCACCGTTATTTCTGAAATCATCCAATTTAATCCTATTTTTTTACACTATTGATAATTTTTAATTGATGTGGCTATTTGTTCCTAAAATCCACAAGAAAAAATCAATTGGTTAGAAGACCTTTTTTGAAATCTTGAGAGTAAATTTAGAGTTTGAAGAGAAATATTATGAAAATGCCTACCATGGTTCAAAATTGCATTAATTATTTTTTAAATTTTCAATTAGATTACATCACGTTTTTATTTCGAGTAAAGTAGTTAATCCTAGACTATGCAGTAGTCTCTCTGCTTGATTAGGCGTATTCGCTAGTAACGCCAAGTCATCAGCGTAGTCGGCGTCCGTGATTGTTTTTGCGGGGTACCTTTTGCTTCTTCTCTTAGTCAGCTCGAAGCCATTTTCTCTGATTTTGTCGATCGAAGTCCTAAGCACATAGTCTAGACAGATGATAAAGAGGTACGGGGCTAGTGTGTCTCCTTGTAGTACTCCTGCTACAATGTCGAAGTATTCCGTGTCTCCATCTGGTGAACGTACTTTCACTTTAGTGTTTCTGTAGAGAATCATTATCGCTGCTACGGTTTCTTTTGGTAGGCCGTATGCTAGTAGGATTTGCTCCATCTTCCCTCTGTGTATGGAATCGAAGGCCTTGGTAAAGTCGACAAATAGTAATGTCGCCTGAAGGTTTTTTGCCCGAACGCCTTCAAGGATTCTACGGATGGTCAGTATTTGTGAGGTTGTGGATCTATTTCTCCGGAAGCCATTTTGGTTTTTCCTAAGGATGTTGTCTATTTTGGGTTCTATGCGGTTTCGTAGTAGGGCATTGTAGATTTTGGCTGCTATGGATGTAAGTGTTATCTCTCGGTAGTTCTTGGCTAGTCCGAGGTCGCCTTTTTTAGGGAAAGGAAGGATGCATCCATTCGTCCATCTTTCTATCCTATTTTGACTATAGACTGCGTTGCATTGCCGGAGCAGTATATCGTCGAATTGTCTAGTCTTCCACACTTCTGGGGGGATCTCGTCTAGCCCTGCAGCTTTCCTATTTTTAATTCTTCTGAGAACTGAGTCGAGTTCTTCTTTGATGAAAGGACCTAGTTTAACGTCTAATTGCTTACGAATAATTCTGGTGATCGGTTCATCCGTTATTTCCGGTGGGTTTCCTAGTAGATTTTTGAAATGCTGTTCCCACAGTTTTACTCTTTCTTGTTGGCTTGCAGCTTTCAATTTTGCTTTGGCTGTGTTCTTCCTTCTACTTACTTCGTTTATTGTTTGCCAGGCTATCCTGGATTGTCTATCTTCCACCGAGTCTCTAATCTTATCTATCTGATTTTGTATGTATTCTGCCTGTTCTTTTAGATATATTCCTGTTAATTGATGTTGTGCCTTTTCTAGTTTTCGTGCATTTGTGTTTGTTGGGTTCTTTCGATAGCTTTTGGAGGCAGTTTTCACGAGTGCACGTTTTTCTCTAACCTTTCTATATTTAGTTCTAGGTTTTGTTGGAATACACTTTGATGCCGCCTCAAGGTGTGCTTCTACAAAATTTTCATATTCGTCATTTGGGGTACCTTTTTCTGCCTTCTCTTGTAGTGCTTCGAATCTGTTTCTTAATTCTAATGCATATTTATCTCTAATATCTCTGTTGTTGAGTAGGGCCCAGTCATAGTGCTTGGTTGTCGCTTTACGTGTGGCGTTTTTTCGTAGGCTTAGTCGTACTTTGGCCGTAACTATTAAATGATCGGAGGACACACCCTCGAAAGAGGAGTATGCCTCGCAATTCATCGCACTGTTTTTCCATTTCCTGTTTATAAGGACGTAGTCTATCTGTGCTTTACTCTTATTCGCGTATGTGTAGGTCCATAATTTCCCCTCCCTTTTTTGAAAGTTTGTATTGAGGCATGTTAATCTATTTTCTATCATGAAATCTATTAGATGTTGTCCATTCCTGTTTGACGCGTTGTGTAGGCTGTATTTGTTGTTTCTGTTTTTCCGGATTTCTGCATTCATATCTCCGCCAATGACTAGCAGGTTGTGTTTCGGAATGCTACGTACTAGGGAGGATAGATCTTCGTAGAAGGTGACTATTTCGTTTTCTTCGCTAACATTGGTAGAGTTGTAGCAGGAGATAATTGTGACTTTGGGGTTGCCATTAAACGTTGCGGCCATCATCCTAGGTTGTTTTCTCTCAATGCTGTTCAGTGTTTTTAACGCTCTTGGTCCTATAAGCATTCCCACCCCTCCTACCGATGCATTGACAGAGTTTTTCCATGCCGATACAGTCACCAGCATCCATCCATTACCAGTTTCGTGATATTTGATATCTTCGGTGTGCGTGTATCGGTGCTCTTGTATGCAAATTACGTCAATCTTATGTTCTACGGCTGATGCAGTTAGCTCTGATAGTTGACCTATTCTATTTAGGGTTCTCACGTTAAATGTCACTATCTGTATTGTTTGTTTGCATTTTAGTAGTTTTTGTTTGAGCTCTGTAGCTGATTTTTCGAACACTGAGGCCAGGGCTCCAACCTCAGCAGGACGCACCCTTTTTTTTACCCGCGCGAAGAGCGATGCGGTTTATGTATGTGGTTTGAGTACGAGTCTGCAGCTGGCATTGGCCTCCATGTCAATGCAAACAAAACTGAATATATGTGTTACAACCAAACGGGCAACATTGCCACACTAGACGGAACCTCTCTGAAACTAGTAGACAAATTCACCTACCTAGGAAGTAGCGTCTCATCAACCGAAAAAGACATCAACACACGACTGACGAAGGCTTGGACAGCTATCGATAGGCTCTCGATCATATGGAAGTCGGACCTAACCGATAAAATGAAACGCAGTTTCTTCCAGGCAGCGGTTGTGTCGATACTGCTATATGGATGCACTACATAGACGCTAACTAAGCGGCTGGAGAGGAAACTAGACGGAAATTACACAAGAATGTTGAGAGCAGCATTGAACAAGTCCTGGCGACAACACCCCACCAGACACCAACTATACGGACACCTGCCCCCCATCACGAAAACTACACAAGTTAGACGAACCAGACACGCGGGACACTGCTGGAGAAGCAAGGACGAGCTCATAAGCGATGTACTCTTGTGGACCCCCACATATGGATGTGCAAAAGCAGGACGACCAGCACGAACTTACATACAGCAACTATGTGAGGACACTGGATGTAACCCTGAAGACCTGCCGGAGGTGATGAATGATAGGGAGAAGTGGCGAGAGAGGGTCAGGGATATCCGTGCTGGCGGCGTGACATGATGATGATGATGATGAGTTAATCCTATTTTTCCAGTGTCTCTCTGTAACTGTAATCTTTTATTATCCTTTTTATTAAGTTGCATTACACTTCAATTTACATGTGTATATACTCAAGTCAAAACTTGGACACAATGTGCTTTATGAGGTTTTATTGAGGTTTTATATAATTCTAAAACAATATTTGCTTTCTTTGAAGTAAAATTTCAAATAATCTAGTCAATTTGCTTTAGATACCATAGACAAAATATGATTGTAAGTTTTAAATTTGACATCAAAGCCAACCCCTAAATTACATTCCTCACTTACTTTTTTGATTTCCTTGTTGCTTAATTTATATTCAACTTCAATGTTTTTTGGATCTAGTGTATTGTACTTTACGTTTTTTTATATTATATTTTAACTTCCAAATATCTCCCCAATTTGAAAATTTATTTAGATCCATCCGGGTTATTCCTTTTTATAATAGTCTAGTAAATAGTTAGACATCACCAGCAAAATGTTTTATTCCTGATTTTATACCATTTGGTATATCAGTCATGAATATTAAAAACAACAAAGGTCCCATTACTGATCACTGAGGAGCACCAGAAGGTATTATTTGTCTTTCATAATAATTATTACACATTTTTATTTTCAGAGTTCTTTCTGTCGAAAATATCTTATAATATTCACAATTTTTTTTTTTTTAGTAATACCTAAGTTTTTTCATTTTCACAATTAAACGATAATGATCAAACACCTTGCTAAAATCTAAATGCATCATTCACTTCCATCAAATATTCATTTATGATATCACGACTTTCCAAAATATTAGATAATGTAGATGTACACTTCACGAAACCATGTTGATTACAATTTATATCTTCCTTTGTAAAATTTTATATGTGATTTCTAATCAGTTTTTCAGAAACCTTACTCAAAATAGATGCTAAAGAAACTGATTGATAATTACTTTATTAAATGTAGCTAACCTTTTTTATGTAGTGGTACCACATATTACCACATATACGGAATCATTTCATTTTCTATAAATTTAAAAAAAATCACTTATTGAATTGATAAAGCTTTCATTTAAAATTTTAGGATCTATTTCATCAGGTACCATCTATTAGTAACATCCAACTCGGAAAATGAAAGTTTTATGTCTTTAGCTCTTATAAAAATACATTTCTCTATAGTTTTTTTTTATACCCACCTCGTAACAATTTTCCTTCACCTGATTTCCTTTGTTTGTTTGTTTGATTGTTTGTTTGTTTGTGTTTTTGTTTTTAGGGTTTTTTTGCTTTTTGATTTTTTTTTACTGAACTAACGTTTTTTCGAATTTTAGTTTATTATTTTACTTATTCAAATAAGAGTTGATTACCGTATTAATATCTTTGACAATTCTATTTTAGTGTTTCAGTTTTTCATTTTCTTCCAATTTTCATGTTTATTTTGCTTACTTAAAACATTTTGCTAGTTTTCCGTACTTGTCATAATTTCACATTCTTCTCAAACTTATCTTTTCTTTTTTTATGAAATAGCCAAATACTGTCTCAAGGTCATTTTTCTTATGAATTCCCTTATTTAGAGAATTTTATAATAACTTCAAAAAATTTTCATCATTGATTTCATCTTTATATTTAATTCTTCCCATATTTCCTTAACATCAAGTGTAGTAGACATGTAATTCCAATCAATACTAGCTCTCTTTTCTGTCACTAACTCTTCCGTAAGTTTAGGATAACTTCTCTTTTTTCTCTCAATCTAATCAAAACTTGACTTCTTTTTCAATACATGCATAATGAGATTGTCTAACGGTGCCAATAAAATTATATAAATCAAGCATTCATTATCTAAAAAAAAAGTAGACTCAATGAAGATTTATCTACTCTATTTTCAACTAGTTTATATCTAGAATATTTTCTCTATAAATAAAATCCTTTTCTTGGACATAAATCAAAATATTCATTTTGAATTCAAAAATGTTGACAAATTGAATTTACTAGAGACACGACCAAACCATTTTACCCCTTCTATATTAGGTAAATTGAAATCTTCAACTCTTATAGTATTTTCTGATTTACCGGACGTAAAAATAGATTATTCAATTGTTCTAGCAGTTTATAATAGTCTTCTCTTCTTAGATTTGTATATATATATATATATATATATATATTAGAATCAGTTATTTTTAAAGACAAAGATTAAGTTTTTTCAAACCAACTCAATTTAGATATTCCTGATGTGTTTTGTATATAAATAGCAGGTCTCCAAAATTTGTATTTCTTTTCCCATCTTATTAATTTGATATTTGGTATTGCTATTTCCGTCCCTCTTATATTTTTCACAGATAAATGTGTTTCTGCAATAGATTTTTTTTTATATTTATTAGCAATTAGTTTCAATTCTAATATTTTGTTTCTTAACGAATTAGAGTATGTATACAATAATTTCAAACTTTCTCTTTTTCTTTATGTGTTTGAATTTTTATTTATGTTGATAGCTTTTTAATTGTTATTTCGATTTTCACTTTTTTTTAATATATCATTTTTGCTTTTTCTTTCTTAACTCTTATCACAAATCTTTCTGTTATAATCAAGTCTGAATTAATTCATAAATTTCCTTCTTCATTTTCGATTAACTTTCCAAATGTAGGGTTGCGAAGAAATTGGGTGTCTTCTCCATATTTTTGTGTAACCATTATTGTTTTTGTTTATTTTTCAGATGTACTGCTTTTTTTATATGCTTTTTTGATTGATTCTTTTATTAATTATAATAGAAAATGAGCAACAAAATACATGGATGGAAACAGGAGTCAGTGTTTGGGACAGAACAGTGAGATATTGGCTTAATGAATTTAGAAAATCCAGCACTAACAATTATAGAGAAGAAAAATGCTTGCATAGAAGCAATCATGGAATGTGGATAGTTGAACTAAATTGATATTCTGTAATGAATCATGAATATGCTCCGCCGATGACGATTTTGTCTGGTGCCATTTCCGTGATATATAAAGATGACTGCCAGAAGAAAATAAGTAAATTTCCTCATTCGTTTATGATATGGGATGGCATGTCTAGTTAAGGAACCGGGGAAATAGTAATTATTACTCTAACAGTGAATGCACATGTTTACATTGAAATATTAAATGCTTTTCTCATTCCATCAATAAAAATAAGTTTGATAAAGTAATCGGCGGGGGGAAAGAATGCATTTTGTCACAGAGCCAAGTGTGTTAAACATTAAACTAAATGGCAAAGTCATAAAACAGAGGAGATCTTACTCTGATTGAAATTTTGTTTGAAAGTGAAATTTTTTTCAGAGAGTGACTAACTGTTCCTATTTGGTTCTCGGCACCGAATAATAGAAAGACGGGCGGTGCACACAACCCTTGGGCCATTTGGGTGTGGTAAACCCAGATTACATGTCCTTTGGATGGTATCGCTAGCTTTTTTCAAAAGTTCCACCTTGGGTATTTAATAAGCTTATAAGTCTGGTTTTAAGTCACAAATGTGTGCACCACTCCCAGATCGAACTCAGTGAAAGTAATAATGACCTCTATAACTTGTTAATCATGAGTCTGAAGTAATATTTAGAAAAAAATCGTGATGTAAAATATTAAAAAGGTTTCCTTATTTGAAGCCAACTGATTTCAGACTGACTAATTAAAGACCGAATCAAATTGAAGTATTTCAAGTATCAGGGCGCATCGTTACTCTATTCACGTGGTATAGCTGCTGAATACTTTTCTAGTCAACTTAGTCATATTTTAATGGGAATTTTGAATCCTTTTTTTCTTAAATGCAACATAGATACCAAAACTGCAAATGTGTTATATTTACCTCTAAATACAATGGATTAGAAATTTGTTTTAACAATCCAATGCCACGAGTATTTTTATCATTGATTTATTGTGACGTGACTGGTAATTTAATGATTTTAAATTAAAAAATTACCCTATTGGGTCGAAATAAAGAGCGTCACTTTTCAACAATTAATACGCTACTTGGATCTTATTACCCGTAGAGACCGAACATATATCTGTCCTGTTGGATTCATATACGGTTCTTTGACATCATCAGCTTTTTTTCTAGACTTTTCCAACACTTGATTTGCCACTACCATCATTGCCATCACTATCCTGGCCTAAAGTGCCTTTACTATTCTCGTAATTCCAGCCAACCCAGAAACGTAAGGCCGATTATGTGTGTTTGTGTGTGTACCTAAGTGTGGATAGTAGCTTTTAATGACAATAGAAAATATTTAACCCAATATCATTTTCATTTCGTGAAAGATATTTTCTTTTTTCCTCTTTCTTTTCTGTCTAATTTTTTACACCGATTCTTTGACAACTTTTTCTTCCTCTTACTTATTTCACCTGTTTTTTTCTTTCTTCGTCGTTTACTTCTTCGTCCTTTCTTTTCTAATTTATTTCATATTTCCTATTTCATATTAATTTTCTTTTTCTTTCATTGTTGCATTAACCATTAATTTCTCCACGATTTATTTAATGTTCACCATCGATAACTTTTTTGTTTTCCGTCCCTTTTCTTCTTTTTCTTTCCTTCGTTCCCTTTTTTTCTTTCATGTTTTAAGACTTTTTCTCTTTTTTATTCTTGAAGTTCCTTCAATAAATAATTCTCCTTAACATTCGAGCTGATTTTTAAGCTCTTGTAAGGAAAGTTTCGATTCTCTGGCAGATCCCCAATTCTTTCAGCCACTTTTCTGTGCACTGTGCTAAGTGCTTCACCAACGAAGAGTAGAATTGTCTCCTTCATATTACACAATTTTTACAGCTCTTTTGAATAGATTAGAACGCTTTGTAGCTGTAGAAAAAAACAATTAAATCCATAAATCAACACATTTTCTTTTTGATTATTTAAACCTCTAGCCTAGACTTGGTGATCGGTTAAAGTTAAAGGTCTAAATTTCAAAGTCTGCTACATAGTCTGGAACGAGCAGCTGCAGGCATAGGCCTCAATGTCAATGCACACAAGGCGGAACATATGTGCTTTAATCAAAGAGGCGACATCTCTACACTAAACGGTAGCTCTCTTAAACTAGTTGACAAGTTCACCTACCTAGGAAGCAGTGTCTCATCAACCAAGACAGACATCAACACGCGACAAGCAAAGGTATGGACAGCTTTCGATAGGCTATCGGTCATATGAAAGTCAGACTAGACCGATAAAATGAAACGCACTTTTTTTCCAAGAAGCGGTTGTGTTGATACTGCTGTATGGATGCACTACATGGACGCTAACTAAACGTATAGAGAAAAAGCTTGGCGGTTACTACACAAGAATGCTGCGAGCAATATTGAACATGTCCTGGAGGCAGCACCCCACAAAGCAACAGCCAGTTTGTGCCAGTTTGCAGCATTCGTGTATCATTCCGATTCCTTTTTTTTTTTGGCAAAGCTGTTTTATATTTTTTTTATATTCTTACGAATT